>JANHFX010014675.1:0-12471 GCA_027560015.1 Chloroceryle amazona
ATGGCCCTTAGTGCCATGATATAGTAATTGGAGTTGGATCAGGGGTTGGACTTGATGATCTTGGAGGTCTTTTCCAATCCAATCTCTTCTATGATTCTATGATTCTAAATCTATGAGGTGATCATTTTGCATGTGAGTTTTTTGTGAAGAGAAAAACGTACAAAATATAGGATCTGTAAAACTCCTTTTCTGTAAGCATATTTGCTATTTAATTAGAGTGTTCAACTGCTAATGAATGGTACTCAAACTTCAGGAATGTAAAGGATTAGGAATTCAGTGAAAAATACTATTCCTATTAGAAACAGTCTTTCAATTCAAGGACTAGGAAGACTAGAGCATGCACTGTGAATTACTTCTAGGAGGTAAAATTTAATTGGGGCTTTGAGCAATCTGATCTAATGGAAGGTGTCCACAAGATAGTTGACTTGTCTCTAATATATTTAATAAAACTAAATATTCACAAAAATATGTATTCTTTTCCCTATAGCAATTTATAAATTAGGCAATGTAATACAAAAATATAGTTTAAAATTTAGTTGGCTTAGAATAATATCACTTTGATTTGGCAAATCTATTTCAATTCTTCCTTTCAGAAAAATAGATGAAAACTTTTTGAAAAAAAAACAACTCTGGGGGAAAAATTAACTATTTTTCTTATTACATAGATGTATGGATAAAAATAATTCATATGCATCAAAACACAGATAATTCCAGCGTGTCTTTTGTTATGACACTGGGGAAATAACAGTGATATATCTGTGCCTTTTCTTTGATTTTCAAGAAACCACAGACTGACATAGTCCGATGAAGAAAGATAATTTGTGAGACACATAGAAGATAAAAGTACCCCAGATTCTACCTTGGATGAAATTCCTTTTCTCAAGCATAGAAGAAACATTCAGGTGAAGGAGGACTGGTCTTTTCTGCCATTTAAATGCAGAAATGACTCAAATTATCACATAGAAATATTAGTTAAGGAAAATCAAGAATGTAAAATATACATACACAAAAAGAGACATACTGAAAATATGCAAGGATTATTTAACAATGCATTAAATTCAAGGTAAAAATCTATCTCAAGAGTAGATTCTAACTCCAGAGCAAATTATTTTGCCGAGGCATAGCATTTTCTGTCCACAGCTTCTATAACAAGGTAGTATTTCTTTCTACTGCTATGTTATAAACATTAAAAAAAAAAAAAGTATTCTGCCAAGTATGCCAAGATGCATTAGAATTAGAATGCATCCCAAATTAGATGCATCCCAAATTAGAAGTAGAATCAACAGTACAATCTGGTGTCTGAACTTCAAACCTAGAGCACAACTCTTTGGGCTACAATTATATGCCAGCAAGATGAATGCAAAAATGTTTGGTGCCACTATCGTGTCATTAACATGTTTATCTCACATCACTGTCATCCAGCAATAGAGAAAGATACCTGTGAACCAGCAGGAAGCAGAGTTCCAGACAGTGAATAACTGATATGTTTTCTTTTTCATGGGGAAACAAACTAAACCATAATTGTACTTTCAATATGAAGGCAGGATTTTTACTTTCGGGGCACTACATTTGAAAGTAATTCACCTTTATGCCAATCAGATGTTTCAGAAGACAAATATGGATTCATTTCTTCTGTTGATATTCCAAGATCACTAGATAAGGAACCTAAGGTCCTCTTGTGCTTCTCGAATGCCTTTGTGTTCCTACATAATGTATGCAGATACAGTTTTGAACTACTTCTTTTGATATTTCTTTTGCTACCTGTAGATTGTGTTTAAATTACTTTATTTCACTCTTGCATTTCACGTTCAGAAATAATTTCACTTTTCATTAAAAATAGATTGAACTCACTTGGATATAAAAGCAGCAAAAGAGAAAACTATCACACATAAGACACATACATAATTAGGAGACTGAGAATTTGGAATTAAGAGCTTGTTAAATTATTGCACATAGTAAGCATCATGTGCATGTTATTTACTAAAGTAGATTAAATCTTCCTAAGGGCCTATTTGCATTTAAATTCAGCTTAATGTTTCATTATACCACAGGGATGAGTAAAGAGGCTGGTCTAAACCAAGAAATGACCCAAGACAAGAGTGTTGTTAAAGTTTTAAAAGATTTGATTAGTCTTTTCTTATCTTCACTGTTTTTGTGCATTTGTCCTGATCTTTAAAGGGTTGCAAATGGGTAATATAAATACAATGAAAAAGTGGAAAAAATTATCAAAGAATCTGGAGCAATGTAATTGTGTCTTACTGAAATCAAAGGCAATTACGAATGCTTATCTTGACTGGGAACCTGGCCTATTGTTTTTATAATGGAGTCTAAATAAGCAGTATTTACAGTTTAAAAAGACAATTCAACCCTACAATCAAAGCAAAACAAAACAAAAGAAAAGAGCACATATATTACTGTTATAACTTCTCACCTTATCCACTACCTTTAAGACAATCTTAGGAAAAGAGAGGAAACCAAAAAGATAATCACCAGTCTGCTGACCTGAATCAAGAGCACAGAATGTCAGCCTCACTTGCATCTGGACGGTGTTGTTCAGCTAGTTGGCTAAGAGTCTTTTCAAATCAGAGGAAGAATATCAAAGGCCTGTAATGATTTTAAGTTGCACAGATTTCCCACTCTCAGGAGCTTGTTCTGGTTTGGATATGAAATCCACAGCCCATAAAATGCTTTCTTTCTATAAATCAACCTCTCTACTGGTCATGCATAGAACATACCTAGCAACATAAGATATTAAGACCATCCATCAGTAGCTTTATAGTAATCAAAAAGGCTTCACCACTTACTTTCTGTTGGTTGGCTTTCCTAAAAGCCAAAGAGAACTTAGCTGGATATTCCTATCTCAGAGGAACTGTGGGTCATTAAACATGTCTCTATCCATAACGATTCATGTGAGAAAATGTTGACATTTGCACTGGGAGGAATAGAACTCATTAAAGTGTTTTGCTTTCATTCTTAATATTTCCTTGACCAAGAAAGGATAGATTTTAGAAACAGAATTTCTCTTAAGCTCTCTGTGCTATTCAAGATCTTTATTTCTCCAGGCAAATATGTAGATCTACTGTTTCTTAACTGTGTAACAGGGAAGAGAAATACTATCTTGGTAGCATGCCTCTCTGACTCAAAAGCTAGTATATCTTGATGTGTGCTAAAAGAAATGTGAGGGAGAAGGTGTATATTTGGAGGTGTATAGCCATACACTTTTAAATTTAATGCTTTGACATGAAATAAAATGAAGGAAATGAAGAAGTCAAATATAAACTGCAAAGTTTTAAATTTATTCTAAAAAGGTTTTATTCTTCTCTCCTAGTAATTCACTTTTTCTATGGTTCAGAACTGAAAGGTCAACTGGAAGGTCAACACTATGTTGCAGTCTTTTCTACATAATTTATCAAACCAGTAACTAAAAATATACAAGATCGAAATATTTGAAGATAATCACAATTACCTTGTTCCTGTGATTGCTCATGTTTGACCAAGCTAATTATGCCTCGCTTCTTTCCAGATTTGTACTCTAATTGCCAAAAAGCACTTTTAGAAATACAGTTGCCAGAAGGGCAGAACAAACAGCTTAGAGAATGCTAATGGGATTTATAGACAGCACTGTTTAAAAGGCTGTGACCTATCATACCAGAGTATCTGACTGCTGCATCTTAAATAAGGGCAGGGGTGTGGGGACAGTAATTGAGTTTTGTGATTTGATTTGAAACTGATGATACTGCTTCAAGTCACAGAATAACAAAATTTACATGACAGAACTCATATTATTTCTGATTTATGGCAAGGAGTAGGTGTTGCCCTGAAGCTCATTCTAATACTTCACTGCCAGTTAATATCTTTATGCATAGTCAGATCAGTAAGTTAAAAAAAATATGGACTTATTTTCAACTGGATATGTTTATGTCCAGTGCACACTTGATTTTAAAAAACAACACTGATACACTGAAAAAAAGTTTGAGGCTTTCACAGCTGTACCATGCAGAAAGTGACAGAACTACAATTGCTAGAAGTTTTGGTTGGCAGACCAGTTAATAGCTTACTTCTTCCCACTGTAGGATAAATATAATTCCAATTTTATTATTAGATCAGCTACAGCACATTGCAGTATCTTGAATTTTTAATATTGGGTTGTCAACTTCCATGTAGAAAAGTGTTTGTGGTCAAACTTTAATCAAGAAATACTTTGTAAGAAGTAAGAGTGTAAATTTAAACTTCTACTAACTTCAGAGCTCTTGCCTGCTGCTGAGGCATCCAGGTAAAATAAAAAGTTAAAGTTGAGAAGCACATTATTTATAACATGCTGTTTCTTTTGTCCTTTAAACACACAGAGATGCAGCCAGAAGCTGCAACAATGTAACTCCGCTAACTTACATTCTGTTTCCCAGCACTGCTAACTAAATGGTGTGACAGGGTGGAAGTGGTCATTTTTAGAACTGAAATTTTTAATATTGTCATTACTACAAGTCTTCTAGCGATTAAGCTGCTTCTATTCCCTAAGTAAACCAGGCTCTTAGAAATGGATCCAGAATGTAAGCCAAAGCAAAATACAGGTCTAATGATGATTGAGATTTTAAGTTGCAAAGGTGATTCATCTTAATGTGATAATTTGCACTAGGAAAATCCCAACCAATCCAAGGTTATGGGACACTGAGATCCAGCTGCACCTGCAACTTGGTACAGTTTAAATTCTCTCTTTGAATATCCTGAACAATGCTAGGCTTTTGGCCATTATGGATGAAAGCACTGAAATTGATGATTTTTGTTAAAATATTCAAACTGCAGTAGACCAGAGAAAGGAATTGAGAACAGCAGTGAGCATGACTTCAAAGACAAATTATTAAACAGCAAGGATCAAGGGAATCATTCCTGTGAAAGCCTATTCAAAGAACTGGTAATGTGCTCCACATAGTGACCTCATCTGAAAACGATGCTCAGATTTCCCCTTGAGGACATCATTTTTGTCATAGTTGGATCACTCTGTTTCAGATAGCAGTTACCCAATGACAAAAGGATGGGCTCTGAAGACACAGCAGATGAGTAGCAAAAGTCCAGTGGAAGTACAGCTTTTGTGTACACTCTACAGGGACATTCTTGTGATAAGCTGGTTGCTCATATACCCATTTTTACTCTTAAAATTTCAGTATTTTGTCCATCAGCACATCTCCTAAGATCTTATGCTTTACTTGGCTTTTTATGTAATAATTTCTGAAGTACTTCTGAGTCTTCAGGATATACCTGTTGTGGTTTAAGCCCACCTAGCCAGCAATAAAACACCATGCAGCTGCTTGCTCACTCTTAACCCCTTCCAGTGGGACGGGCAGGAGAAACTACAACAAAAGGCTTGAGGCTCAAGACAAAGCACAGGGGGTCTCACTCACCAATTATGGTCACAAGCAAAGACAGACTCCACTTGGGAAACAAAATCAATTTAATTTAAACAACAAAACCAAAATCAATTTACCAACTGAATTAGAGTAGGACAGTCATAAACACAACCAGCTCTTAAAAACACCCCAACCAATCCCTTCTTACAACACCCAGCTTTGCTATCTCCTCCCCCCAACAAGTGATTCACGGGAAACAGAGAATGAGGGCTGTGGTCAGTCCAAGTCTCCTCCATGCTGTTTCTCCTGCTCCCTACTCCTCGGGGTGAAAACTCCTCACAGTCAACCCTTGCTGCACATGGCATCATTTCCATGGAAGATACTCCTCCACATACTTCTCCCACCAGTGTGGGTCCCTTCTTCAGGCTACTGTTCTCTGGAGTGACAAACCACTCCAGCAGCCTTCTTCAGGATCAATCTCCTGTGCCAGTGTGGGGACCTCCATAAGTGGCAGATGGGATTCTGCCCCACTGTTGATCACTAAGGGATGCACAGGCTCAGCCTGCTGTCTCACCATGGGCTGAAGGGGAATGGCTGCTCCAGCATGGCTCATCAGCTCCCTCCTCACTGACCTCAATATCTGCATCCTTGTCTCCCTTAAGTCACACTCCTCTCCCAAACAAAAGAACTCTCAAAAGAACTCACCCAATAGGGGTTTTCTCCTGTTACATATGTTACCATAGGTTCTGATCTGCTATCAGAGATGCTGATTGGCTTGGCCTTGGCCAGAGGCGGGTCCAACTTGGGCTGGGGGAGTTTCTTGTGGCTTCTTACGGGAGCCATGCCAGTAGTGCCCTCCACTGATACTTAAAACCCTACTACCCACAAATCCAACACAACACCAAAGATTAGAATTTACTCTTATAAACATCTAGTTTGTATTGACTGCACTTTCTACAAAGACTATGAAATTCTATGGTAATGAAACATATAGTTAAGCATCAGTACTCAGACTCCCAGCATTGTCTTACAAGTAATATGAATGACTTTCTTCTGACACATCACCGATTTTATTCCACTTTCTTGGGTATCATTAGCACATTTAAGTGTTAAAGCTAATAATGAAATCCTAAAATTGTGGATTTCACTAAGCCACTGGAAATACTGATCAGTCAGTAGCTAGGCAGAGATGAAGCCAATATACTTTAATATCATTGCAAATGCTCTGCCTGTACAAGATGTATGAGCTATAATTTAACAGCTTAAACACCCTCTATTGAATTACTGTGCTTTATCTGTTTTGTACAGAAGATACAGTGTAGTAGCATCTGAGGAGCCTTGTATGGTACACTATGATATTTTAATATCTTCAGGGTACTCATATACAAGAAATTCCAATTCTGATCTAATCACTTATGGGAATAAGCTAAATGTGGGAATGATTTTCAATTCTCAAAACACTGAGTTCAGTGAAACAGTGATAGTAAGGGTAATGGGGTGAGACTGCCCACATTGCTGTTTTCAGAGGGTTCTTTCAATATGACCCTTTTTAGCTAGACCATGTAAGTCTTGTTGATAGCATTTTATTAGCGTGACTTTATTTATTGCAGAATCAAGCAACTACAAATGGTTCGATTTATAAAAATCTCTTTCTTGAGAAGAAAAAATGCTTGCTGTGAATGAGCACAACACTGAGACTACTCATCATCTAGCAGATACAAAATGCGTGGCTTATTCCAGGGAGGGTTGATCGTGTTCTGAGAGCAATGCTATTAGTTGTTAGTAAAACCCTGCAGGAGTCTTGCACTTGCACACAGTGATGGAAGTCCTCTCTTCTGCTAACTCATCACTGTGAGTGAGTCCTTCCAGAGTTGCCCAGACTACTTACTGTCTTTGGGAATTGAACGGTAATGGCAAAAGGCTACTCTAACACAGAGGTAAAATAAATCAGTCCCCAAATGAGGACACTAAGTTCACTTTCTGCTTCTTGAAGTGAAAGTTGTATGAGAGAGTTTTTCAATCTTATGTGCTTGGTGATTTAATGCAAGGGTTTAAAAATGCTGGATGAACATGCCTTTGTAGTACTGATGTTGATTTTCAGTAACACCTGGAACACTGGGAAAGATCCAAAAGACTGAAGTAAAACGAACATCATGCCCGTATTTTGAAAGAGACAGGCTAGGGAGATGATCTGACAGGAACATAATCATTTCAAGAAAGCAAAATGCAAAGTCTTGCACCTGGAGAGGAACAATCCCATGCAGCCATATATACTGAGGGACATCCATCTGGAAAGCAGATCTGCAGAAAAGGACCTGGGCATCCTGCTGCACACCAACCTGAACATGAGTCAGCAATGTGCCCTTGCAGCAAAGAAGACCAGTGATATCCTAGGCTGCTTTAGGCAAAGCATTGCCAAGCAGCTGGAAGGAGGTGATTCTTCCTCTTTATTCAGCACTGGTGAGACCACACCTGGAGTACCGGATCCAGTTCCAGGCTTTGTAGTACAAGAAAGGCATGGAGCTACTAGAGAGTCTAGTGAGAGGCCACAGAGATGATTAAGCAACTGGAGCATCTCTCTTATGAGGAGAGGGTGAGAGATAAGACTGCTCTTCCCAGAGAAGGCTCAGAGATCTTAACATTGTGTATAAATACCAGATGGGAGGCAATGAAGAAGATGGAAACAGGCAGTTTTCAGTGGTGCCCTGTGACAGGACCAGAGGCAGTGGGCACAAACTGAAGCATAGAAGGGTTCCTCTGAACATCAGAAAATACTTTTTTTACTGTAAGAGTGACCAAACACTGCCACAGGTTACCAGATTGGTTGTGGAGTCTCTATCCTTGAAGATATTCAAAGGCTGCTGGACAACTGGTTCTAGGTGGCCCTGATTGAGCAGGGCAATCGGATCACATGATCTCCAGAGGTTCCTACCAAAGTCAACACTTCTGTTTTTCTGAAATGGATAAGATTTTTGTGGTTCTGACATCTCCACATTCATCTTTGGCAAAAATAAAATGGAATCACTGATACAAGTACCAGCTGAAGCTTATTTTTAGCACAATGTTGTTTACTCTTTTTAGCAATGATCCGAAAAGAAGTTACTAGTACAGTTTGCAGATTATACAAAAACTGAGGGAACAGTAAATAAAGAAGAGAATGAATCAGCAAGACAAATCAGTCTGAATTATAATATGGCCAATTATAAAGTCAAACCTATTTAAAAGAAGAAGATTTGCCATTCATAGCTAGCAGAGAACATTGACTCTGAGGGTAGTTGTAAACTATCAAACTTCATTGTGACATAAAAAAGTATGTATGACACTGTATATAAAGCTGCTCATTGACACTGAAAAATGTATAAAACCAGACCAATTGAACTAGATTGAACAAAAAAAACCTACTGATGTAATTTCTAAAAGATGCCAAGAGAACCAATGGTAAAATAAAAACCTAGAGTCAAATAGAAACAGACTAAAAATAGTCAAATGAGTGAAAAACTCAGTGACCAATTTCCCCACATTACACTATTCGGGCTGTTGAAAAGGAAGACTTCACAGTGGATTTGTGTTGCCTGAAAAGAAGCACAGTTGACATGAGTTCCAGCCAGTGTTGACTAAGTTGACAGAAACAAGTCTTGTTTCACAGTTGCCAAGCTAACTATGTGGACTCTAGCCTACCCTAGTCAGAGCGAGTAAAAAGACAAAGACCCTCAATCCAGTATATCCTACTTCGACAAACTCACACATGAAGTGAACCTTGGCTCCTGCTACCACCCCATTCTTTGCAGGTCCTTCTGCTTCTCCTCCTTATTTATCTCAGTTTTCTTAGTCTCACACATTCTAGACTCTATTATGAAAAACCTAGCTCAGATAGTAAAAAACTTCATTCCTTACACTATTATTTCATGCAGGCATATAGATAAAGAGAATAAGTTGGGAAACACAACATTTGTACAGATCTGTCAGGTTTCAGAGGACCTTTGTTTCCAGAGCAAAAGTTGTAAAGTAAAGATCGGACCACTCTGCATACTTAATTTAGGGTTCACTGTTTTCTCCTTTTACATGCCTGTTTATTTTATTGTACAGGGCACAGAATCAGAGTTTAACAGTGACCATGACAACAATATCCAGCTTGTATTTTAAGTGACTTTCTCATTATTCAGGTCGACTACTTATAGCCTTATATACCTTAATATCATTTAAAAAGCTGCCAAACTCTTGGTTTCTAGAAAAAAATATAAATAAATTTTAATCATTGCCATAAAACTAAACCGAGTTCTGTGCATTTGAAAAGCCAAAAATTATTTAACTATTTAATATGAATGTTATTTAAGTATTTAATACCATACATAAGTAGGTTTAGCTGATATTGTTATCACTATAGGCTAATTTATTTAATCAGAAGTACTACAACAGCTCCAAGTGCAATCATTATCCCAAAGAAATGAAGTAATACTCTGATCTATAAACATGGAAATCTCAAATGGGAGCTGTTTGAGACCCTTACCTCTGAAACTGGCACTGCAGCAAATGCTGAGCACAGTCACAATGTCACAGCAAAAGAGGATGTTTAGAGAAAGGCATCTTACAATTCTATATATTGAAAAGAAGGAAAATTTTCTTAATTATAGTCCTTACATACATAAAAGAGAAAGAACCTGTTAATTAGTAAAAGAATTAGAGGAGCCCATGGCTGAAAACTGATTAACTGTTCACTGTCTGGGTTCATCTATCACAGAATCACACAAAATCCCATAATTTCCTGGATTGGAAAAGACCTTTAAGATCATCAAGTCCAATCATTAACCTAACACTGAGAAGACCTTGACTAAACCATATCCAGTGCCTGACAGCCCATGCAGTAAAGAAATTCTTCCTCATACCCAACCTAAACTTCCCTTGGTACAACTTAAGGCCATTTCCTCTTGTTGTGTCACTTGTTACTTGGGAGAACAGACTGACCCCCACCTCTGTACAACTTCCTTTCAGGTAGTTGCAGAGAGTGATAAGGTTTCCCCTCGGTCTCCCTTTCTCAAGATAAACAATCACAGCTCTTCAAGCTGCTCCTCCTAAGATATGTGCTCTATGCCCTTCACCAGCTTTGTTGCCCTTCTTTGGACATGCTCCAGTGTCTCAGTGTCCTTTTTGTAGGGAGGGTCCCAACCCTGAACACAGTATTTCAGATGTGGCCTAGTTGGTGTGCTGGAAAATAAACCTAGTAGAAAGAAAATGTTTTTTGACAAACCTAGATCTTTCTTAAGCAGTAAGAGTCCATGAACTCATAGCTAGTATAGGAGAAAAGGGAGAATAGTCCAGGACTACTCTCTTTCAAGACAGTTTTCTGTTATATTTTCCTAGTCTTTACATCAAGATACATGAGTACCCAGAGGTATGATATTACCAAAGGCTAAGAGAAATTTTGAGTTATATTCACAAGTTTGATTTAGCACAACAAGTTAACTAGATTTGTGTAGGAGGTTTATGATGATGCTATTAATCATGATACTATTCAAGTTCTGCCTACTGAAAGTCAATAGTGATGTTCTTGTTCCTTATCTAGGGCTGGGGAGATTCTAAAGATGGCACAGGATTAGATTTCTGGTTTTGATAAAATTTATTATACATACTTAGTGAGGTCATTTTGGGTAACTGGAGGAGGCTTGAATATCAAGCTCTAACTTCATAGAAAATATGTAAATATTTATACTATCTACCAATGTCACAGCTGGAGAACATGTTTAACATTGAACCTGCTGCTAGCACTTCATGAACAACAGTGAATTTGCCCAAACATATAATTTTGTATTCTTGTTAATTACAGTTGCTTCTTCTGGAATATTAACATTCTCAATGTAGGTAACCACAGGCTATTTTCAGTTTTTAAATAAAACAGCTTAAAGAATTAAAAGAATAGATAATATTCTATTTCACTCATAAAAGTTAGACAAACATTTCTGATTTTAGCAGCAGATGCCCTTCCCCTTATCTTGTTTGCATAGATAAATCCCCCCTTTACCTATTTGGGCCTCTCAGAATTTATAGTGCATTGCAGGGAACATGTATATTCAGCTGATTAGGCACAGATATTAGTAACTTAGCAATTAGTAATACCTGAAAGAAAATTTTTAAAAAATCTACTGATTTTTTCATTCTACAGTTGAAACCAAATGAAACAGAACTACACAGCGTATTCTGATCTGGCACAGGCTACACAGGGAAACAATATGGAGAATTTTTACCTACTTTTGATAATAGGTAACAGTTCAATATTTATCTTTTCTTATCTGTGCATCCTTGCTGATTTCCCTACAGAAAATTCAGGTGCAAACAATGATATCGAGGTAGGGAAGTTTTTTGCACCTATCAACAATTCCATTTACCGATGCTCCTTTTCACAGCTTTTATTTCAAGAGCAAACAGAAGGTATATTCTCCACTGATCCTTGCCCTGTCTCCTGTGAATATTTACTCAACATCAAAGGAAAAAAGCAATGTTCCCCAAAGCTGCTGTCTCAAAGGACATGAACTCTCTAAACTGTCATGCTTGAGATGCCATTGCAACTTCTGCAAACACTGTGATGAATCCTTCTCCTGCCTCTGCAGACTTATGCCTTAATCCATTGCTGACTTAGTAATAATAATGAGACACAGGGATATGGCTGTAAATATAAAGCTAGCACAGCTTCTAGCTTCTTCTATTATTTTTTCAGCTGGCCTAGGGCATTTTTTTTTAAGCAGTGAATTCTCAGGGTGAAAATGGAGTTCAGCAGTGACCCAAACACTGGAGCTGAGTGCACAGTAAGTACATTTGCCAACAGTACTAAATTAGGAGCAGATGTTGATTCCCTCAATGGCAGAGAGGCCTTAGAGCATTGGATAATCACCAGTCATAGGAAATTTAACAAGGATAAATGGTGGATTCTAAACCTGAAGTGCTGTAACTGTCCTGGTTTGAGTGAGAACAGAACTAGTTCCGTTCAGTGATTTTACTTTTCAGCTCAGTTCTTCTAACTCACTGCACTGTCTGAAGTTAGCAGTCTGTTTTCACAGGCTGTGTCTGCTGCTGGCAGTGATCACACCCCATGGTTAGAGTTACTACCAAGGATTGGTGTGCAGACCAAGGCCACTGC
>JANHFX010014675.1:12571-29246 GCA_027560015.1 Chloroceryle amazona
GGCAGGTGACCCCAAACTGACCAACGAGGTATTCCAGCCCATATACGTCATATTTGGTATAAAGCAGAGGGATCTGGAGGGTCTATATTTTTGTTTGCCTGCAAGCTTGCTTGCTTGCTCGCTCGCTCTCTGGGGGCTCCCAGGCTCTTCTCCCCTTTTTGCCCACTTTGCCAGCTTTGCTCGGCCTGGCTCAGGTACTCTTCTGGTTTATTCCTCAGATTACCTGAGGAGGACTCTGTCCGTTCTGCCTTCAATTCTGCTCTGGGTGTTCCTGAACCCAGCACCAGAATCCAGCTCCTGAACACAGCTCCCTTCTGCTGCTGGGCCCAGTCCGGGACTCTCCCCATGTCTGCTCCACAGCATCAGTGTTGACTGTGACAGTTACCATGAGGCGGGGTTGGGTTCGATACTGGTTTTGTATATATTTGTATACATTCCATCCTTTATTATTATTTTCATTTTCATTCAAGCTGTTGCGGTTTCCTTTTCTAATTGCTAAATCCCTCTCCCTTATTCCCTTTCTCTTTCCCTTTGGGGAGGGAGGGAGGTTACCACAGAGCATCTGTTTATAGGTCTAAGGGGCCACCCTGACCCTAAACCATGACAGTAACCCTGGATGTATATGTAGAGTGGTGGAGAAGAGGCTGAACTGCAGCCCTGCGTAAAGGGATCTGGGGATTTTGGTTAATGGCAAACACAGTATGAGTCAACAATTTGTGTTGGTGGCCAAAAGGGCCAACCATATCGTGGGGTGCATGAAGCACAGTATACCTAAGCAGTCAAATGATGTGATTGTCCAACTATACACAGCACTCAACAGTGCAGACTCATCTAGAGTAGTGTGTGCAAATTTGGGTCCTTGAATTTAAGAAGAACATAACAATATCAGAATATGTCCAAAGGAGAGCAACAAAGACAGTGTAAGCACTCCTCCTGACCTATGAGGAGTGGCTAAGGATACTAGGTTGTTCAGCTTAGACAAGAGAAAGCTGAGAGCTGACCTTATTGCGGTCCACAACTACCCCATGAAGGGTAACAGAGATGGAGGTGACAATTTCTTTTCTCTGGTGTTCAGTGATAGGACACAAATAGCTTAAAGTTGCATCAGGGGAAGTTCAGATGAGATCTTAGGAAAAATTCTTCACTCAGAAGGTGGTCAAGCACTGGAACAAGCTCCTCAAGAAAGAGGTCATGGTCCCAAGATTTATCTTTTAGTTTAGCCTGTGTGAAGACAATATTTGGACTCCTGCTTGTACAGCAACAATTGGTTTAGTTTTTCAACTAGGACATTCTACCTTAGCCCTGAATCGTCTATCTAGCTCTAATTAAGCACAAGAAGTTTCTTTTCCTATGGACAGGCCATGTACGTGTCTGAACAACAGATTAACATTCTTTTCACATTCTGGTTTTGTGCTCATACAGGATTCTTGATACAGGATTTCTTTGAAAAGATTTAACTACTTTTCTAGTTCGTTGCAAAGGTCTTAGCTAGTTATGAGGCTTCTGCAGCAGCAGGACCTTCTGCTTACAGTAAGACACGTCACAGACTGGATCCTCAGAAATTTTTTTTGATCTCTGCTGTGTGACTATAAGCAGAGCTCAGTAATATTCAGCACAGTGAACAATAGTATTAAGAATACAGGTATTGTGCTAAACTAGTAGTTTATGATTATGCATGCCATGCAATTTTTTTTTTTTTTTCTTACAGCGAACAATACCCTGTCATGAGAAAATTATTCCTACTGTATTTCATTACAGAAAGAAAGTGTACTCCCCTGTGATAAGCAAGACTGGCAATCTGGCAACAACAGACAGGGAGAAGGCTGAGGTACTCAACAATGCTTTTGTCTCAGTCTTCACAGGCAACCTCTCTCCTCACACCTCCCCCAGGTTGATGGGACTCAAGACAGGGCCCAGGGGAGCAAAGTTCCTCCCAATGTAAAAGAAGGTCATGCTCATAACCACCCAAGGGACCTGAGCAACCTGCTCTAGTTGAAGATGTCCCTGCTCACTGCAGGGGGCTTAGACTAGATGACCTTTAAAAGTCCCAACCCAAAACATTCTGATTCTGTGATTCTATGATTAGAATCATATACATATAAGTGATATAAAGTTTCAGAGTTTTGTGCACATAACTATCAGCATCTTAAACTAGAACAAGACATTCTGAGAAATTCCTTAGTTGCTCAACACATTTTCCTTAATAATTTGATTTTGTTCTGTTAAAGGCACTAACAGGAGGCATTAGTAGGAAGCCCAGCTTACAGTAGGGAAGTAATTGCTTAATTCACTTTAGAAGTTCCACAATGATAATCAGTATATAACTTAGCACATGGCTCTGTCACCAAGCTGCCACTCAGTGAATCTAGATGATGTGGCCACTGTGGAGAGAAAGGGAAAAATGAAGTAAGACAGTGCATAATGTAGGGTGGGTGCAAGAGAAACTTTTAGGATGCAGTATGTAATTTCTCAACTGCATAAAAGATCTTCTAGACCCCACAAATTCTCCTCCATACCTGAGATATTATGCAAAAGTTTTACCTTTACTCAAGACAGTTTTTTTATGTTTGCTTCTCTCATTTTTCTTTCAATAGAAGTTCTGGGTCCAGAAGTGTGACCTACATCCCTGTTCTGTAAACTGAGTCCAGCTCAACTGCTGGTGCAGAGCCTTCCTGCCCTTCCAAAGCATCTAAAATACCTTTAGCAGTGAATCAACCTAGTTGAAGAGTTGACAATAATGTGCAAGAAAGTGATGTACTGTGAGAAGCTTCTGCTCTTGTAATAGTGTCTGTGTTGTATGTTGTGCAAAATGCCTATTGTGTTACTTCTGAAAAATAAAATAAAATTTTTAAAAAAATGTCATTCAGTGATGTGTCTCTTCTTGTAAAAAGAAGATAACTACAGCAGAGATAATGTGCAGAAAATGGCCTCCTTTTCCTGCTACAAGCACAGGGATGAACTGCTCTGTATGACTTGCTACTTCAGTGCTTTCACTTTGAGGACGAAGAGTTGATGCAGTTTCCCCACACAGCTGTAAGGAGGAAACTTATATTAGAAAGTTTCAAAACTTGGGAGTTTTTTGTTATTTAGAACTTTGGTTGAGAAATTTAGCCCTCTCCATCCCCTTGACTAACTAACTAACGAACTAGATGGAATATTGAATGGGATCTTACTGCACTACATTTTCTGCACTGAACCCTAAGCAGAAGAGTGAGACAGTGCTTCTGCTCTCACAGTGGTAAGCAGTTACTCCTTTATTAGCCTATGGAGTGCACTAGGGAAAAGCCTTTCCCAGCCTCCCTGTAAGTGAGGAGAAAATTTCTTAGGACTCTCCATAATTTTCTATTTCTTGGTAGGTATAATTACTTTGTTAACAGTTCAGCCTTGATACACTTAGCTATAGAAACACAGCCAGTGTCTTTCAGCAGTACACAAAACATCAAAAGTCACGTCTTGGGTCAAGTCCAGGCCTCACCTATACCACAGTCCAGTTCTAAATGATCTGCTCATGGCCACATTGAAAATTTCTAGTAGTGTACTGAACAGAACAAATCACGACTGATAGATTGCTAACCATGGCACGCTTCCTACTGCTCCAGTGCAGTTCAGTACCAATTATCAGCATCTTAAAACAAATTTTACATATTTTTGTGATTCTTAATATCAAAAAGATCACTTTCTTTCTCTGATCTAGAGTCTATTGATAAATCATCATACTTCAGAACATCTCTGTCCCCTAAAAAAAAAATTCTTTCTGCTGAATGCAACCTTAGTAGCCCTGTTAATGTCTCAGGAGTGAGAATACAAGAAAACTTTCCTTACCTTTAAATGGATTTGGAATATTCAATGATGCAACTGGTCATTTTAATGGTTGAGAGGATTAAATACATGTTTTTGAAAAAATATTTATGAAAGAAGAGCATAGAACTATTAGAGAGCTAAGTAAAGCATTCAACTGCTTTTGTTTCTGGTGTCTTCATTTAATAATAATGGAAAGGTGACATAGGCAACTAACACTCACTGTGTTTCCTATTAGTCTCACTTTGAGTGGGGAAGAGTATAGTGGTGCCCTGACTTGAAATAGTAACTGGCTATATGTTGTAACTGACAGATCTGTACAAGTCCACTGTAATCAAAAACCTAATGAGAACTTCATGATTTACCTTACTGGGAACAATGTTACACATACATTTCCAGTTTTTTTACCTTTGGTACAACACTGATTTAGTCTCTGTTCATTTGCATTGCCTTTTGGAGTTGTTTCTAAATTCTTTCAAGAGCATATTCAACATTTCAGCATTACAAGGAACATTTCCCAGAGTATTTACTGATCATTGAACTACAGTACTATGATTTCAAACCCGTTTCCATACAATTTCATGTCACTTGAAAAGATTAATGCGTGTGCATAATATGTCTCTGCTGCCTACAGTCATATGGATCTGCAAGTTCTCCTTCACTTGTGACCTCTTTCTTCAAATACATCAATTTCCTAGACTTAATACTAAAAGTCTAGTCATAAAGTGCTCTGAAAGAATTTTCCTCTGGAGCTATTCTGAGACTTTTCCAATTAAGTTAAAAAATGACTGACACTATAAAGGTCACATATTCCATCTCCTCTTCTCTAACATCACAATATCAGAGAAGTGTTTGTAATAGTCACATACCATAGGATTTTTTTTGTCCTAGCAATTTTGTAAAGTTTCTCTTAATTATTATGTAACAAGATTCCAGTGCCTGAAAGGAGCAACTATAATAAAAAAATAAATTTAAAAGCCCAACAAGCAAAAAACAGGAAATAAAAGCTTTCTGAGAAAAACATACTTTCTGAAAGACACCTAAATTGCTGATATTAGCCTAACTTCCTAAGCAATTACATTCTATAACTACAGATGCACATATGTCTCCAGTACTTTTTGAAGTGATTTAATATATTAAACCCAAAGTCTTTCTATAGATATTGTGGAGATAGGTGGAGCAGAAAGGTCTCATAGTCAGAAGAAAGGCTGTCTTATTCATATCAGACATTAGAAAATCCATCTATAGGAGACCTTCACAGTGAGCAAAGTTTCATTACTGTTGTTATGCATAGAATTAATTGTTGATTTAAATGTTTTAGTTTTAGACTCTGAAAAATGTAGAAAAAATTCAGCAGAGCTTCCTTCAGAAAACAGACATTGGTTCCTGACATAAAATCTGCCTTTGATGTCAAATTGTAATAGTATTTGCATGTTCCTGTATGGCTTGCTTTTCAGATTTACAGCTAATTTGTGTGAAGACCTTCACACAAAACTAAGCTTCATAAAATGGTCAAAGCATTTCATAACAAAGAAAGCACTTCTTGGATTTAGTTTTAGCTCACAGAAGGTCCTTTAAATGCTAAGGAGTATTTCTGCAGTTGTTGCCTAAGTATTAATTTTAGATAAGCTATGCCATGCTTTACTTCCACTTTGCTTTTTCTTATAAGATACTTTTATTATAGTCATATTTTATCTCCATATCCAGTCATCCTTGCCTCATCTGGCTATACTTCTTTGGCATGAAACAACACAAAATATCATTAGATAATAATTCCAATTGCTAATGACATCAATTAAGTTTCTTCTCAAAGATGAAGAAATTGAAAATTCATGTTTTGGTTGCCAATGGCACTAATTAATATTCTTTGAACAAAATTTTTGATCTGCTTCAGAGGGGAGTACTTGTGGAAGAAGCCTACCAGTTCCCCTTCTGTCTCCTCAGCACATTTCTGAGACCTAGTCACCATGTGTCTTCCTTGACACTCAAAAGTCTGCTATCAAAGCAATCTCACTGGGAAAATGGGACACTGTGTAAGGCTAGTATAAGTTTCTTTTGAGGTCTGGCTGTTGGAAAAGCCAAGAAGTTAACGTGGAATGGTGTCCATGCATAACACTGCCTTATACCATCAGTGTGACCCTGGGAGTAGTTATGGATTATGTAAGTTTTACAGACATTATAGTCAATATTTGATAGGTTGACACAACTCTCAGAACAATAATAAAACATGTAGAAGCAGCATCATTTTTCCATCATTTTTAATATAAATATCGCCAAGGTATTTTTTGGAAGATATTGTATCAAAAACAGCAGAAGTAAGAATTTTGTCAACCACTAGAGAGGTTGATGTTTTTACTACACTCTTGTATCACTAAATGCAACCTACCACATATTGTGTTAAAAAAAACCAAACAAACAAACTTGTAAGAAATTGACAAGAAAGTTGGAAATGCTTCTACTGAAAGAATGAACGAAGTACAGTAGCTGCCCAGGGCATCAGTAAGGCTTATTCCTTCCCTGATGGCTCCCATGGTGTAAGAATTGCAAGTTTCGGATAAGCACAAGATGCCCATGAAAGGCTGTGGGAGAATGAAGAAAATCTAGAGAATGCAAGAAGGAATTCATAAAGAGTCTCTGAAGACAGGATAAGTGTCAGAAAACATATCTCAAGTCTCAGCCTGGGAAAAATCTGTCTTCAGATTTAGCTATCAAAATGCTCTGGTTGCTGTATCACACCTCTACCAAAGTACCTGTCTCTGCATTAAAGCACACTCAGGGCAGTTCTGTTATTTAAGAGCTAGAACACATTCTGCAGTCAGTGAGGGGAAGACTGAAACTGAGAATTACATTGCATTGCTGCTGCTGGAGAAAGTGCACCATGAAATAAATGGATATTGTTCCTCACACTTTTTAAATTACTTTGAGAACTTTTCTGAAATATCCACATACTTCTCAGCAGTTTTACAGCATAAACACTAGTTTCACCTTATCACCCCTTTAATCACTGCAGATCGCTTCATTTCTTGTGAAATTATTTTGATGGGTTTTCCCCCAAACATGTGTTGACAGAAGGCACTATCCATGGCCCCATCAGTAGGATTCAACAGAGTAATTTCTTTAACTGAACACACCACAACATGCTGGAAAGCAGTTTTTCAACCTAACACTCCGATTGAATTTAATATGAATAACATTAGCATTCTGGCTATGCAAGGAAAATTAATGACACAGGTTACTAAGCTTCATGCTGTGGAGAGAAAGCTAATTTTCTGTAGGGGTCAGGAAGGAAGCTCCCTTTATTGTAGTCTATCATCTCACAACAGGTTGTTGCATTACCCAAGAGTTCACTTTCATCTAGAGCATCAGCTTCAACCCATGTCTCAAGGGAGAATACCAGCTACGATGAGTCTATGTCCTGCTCTTTTCCTAGAGTTCTTATATTTTTGCACATGATAATTTATTTCTTATCAGTTACTTTTAATATTAGAGAACCTCATGCTTTATACCCTTCAAGTTATAACCCTTTGCCCCACTCACACAGTTAACATGTACATCTACTACAGTCTCATTTTGGTTGAGAATGCTGTTTAATTTCATGTCCTACACTCCCAAAAATCATGTCGTGAGAAACTACAAATTCTCCTTAGTAAAGCAGCAGAAAAGTATTAAATATTATACAAAGCATTTGTCAGTGCTTTTTCACTGTACTCTTGTGTATTGTGCTATTCATAGTGTTTAATTTCTGACGGCACAAAGCATTGCTCTATAATGCTAATCAGATATTCAAACATGCAACACAGTTTATTCTATACTCAGAAAAATGTGAAATATTACAATCAATTTACATTCCTGTTATATATACAGATTACTGCTAACAATATTCTAAATTCTGATAAGGAAATGAACTGATGCAAAGGGCTATGTTTATAAAAGCACATGTAGAAATATCTACCTACCTCATGAGAGTAATTGAAATAAATATACCCTCTAAAACAGTTTATATTCCTTTGTGAAATAATTTCTGTTCGGTTTAGTGTAATAGCATTGCTGTGATTTGTAAGCTGGTTTACACAATGTTTGTGGGTGCCACAGAGATACAGGGCACGAAGTTGTGTTTATGATGTCATAAGTGGCTGTTTAGATGCGTGGGGAGCAGTGGATGTCATCCACCTTGACTTCAGCGAGGTTTTTGACACTGTCTCCCCTGACAACCTCATTATGAAATTGATGAAGTGTGGTTAGATGAGTGGACAGGGAGATGGACTGAAATCTGGTTGAGTGACAGAGCTCAGAGGGTGGTGATCAATGGTGCAGGGTCAAGCTGGAAGCCTGTAGCCAGCAGTGTTCCCCAGGGGTCAGTACTGGGTCCAGTCTTATTTAACATCTTCATCAATGACCTAGGTGAGGGGACAAAGTGTACCCTCAGCAAGTTTGTTGATGATGCAAAACTGGGAGGAGTGGCTGCCACACCAGAGGGCTGTGCTGCCATCCAGTGTGACCTGGACAGGATGGAGTGCTCAGCAGACAGAAAATTAATGAGGCTCATGAAGGACAAAATGTAGGGCCCTGCACCTGGGAAGGAACAACCCCAAGTGCCAGTACAGGTCAGTGGTAGACCTGCTGGAAAGCAGCTCTGAGACGTATCTTGGAGTCCTGGTAGGCAAGAAGTTAACCATGAGCCAGCAATGTTCCCTTGTGGCTAAGAAGGCCACATCCTGGGATGCATTAAGATGAGTGTGTCTGGCAGGTCAAGGGAGGTTCTCCTCCCCATCTACTCTGCCCTGGTGAGGCCACATCTGGAATACTCTGTCCAGTTCCGGTCTCTTCAGTTCAGGAGAGACAGGGAACTACTGGAGAGAGTCCAGTGGAAGAAAATGAAGATGATTAGGTGACTGAAGCATCTCTCTTAGGAAAGGCTGAGAGAGCTGGGACTATTTAGCCTGGAAGAGAAGACCGAGAGGAGACCTTATCAATGTCTATAAATATCTAAAGGGTGGGTGCAAGGAGGATCATAGAATCATAGAATGGTAGGGGTTAGAAGGGCCTCAGGAGATCATCCAGTCCAACCCTCCTGCCAGTGCAGGAACACCTAGGGCAGGCCACACAGGAACAGATCCAGGTGGGTCTTGAAAGTCTCTAGAGAAGGAGACTCCACAACCTCTTTGGGCAGCCTGTTCCAGGCTCTGTCACTCTCACAGAAAAGAAGTTTTTCCTCATGTTGAGGTGGAACTTCCTGTGTTTCACCTTGTGACCATTACCTCTCATCCTATCACAGGGCACAGCTGAAAAGAGCCTGACCCCTTCTACTTGACACCCACCCTTCAAATATTTATAAACATTAATAAGATCCCCTCTCAGTCTTCTCTTTTCCAGGCTAAACAGTCCCAGGACTCTCAGCCTTTCCTCATAAGAGAGATGTTCCAGTCCCTTCATCACCTTTGTAGCTCTCCGTTGGACTCTCTCAAGTATTTCCCTGTCCCTCTTGAACTGCGAGACCAGAACTGAACACAATACTCCAGAGTGGTCTCACTGGTGCAGAGTAGAGGGGGAGGAGACCCCCCCCTCAACCTGCTGGCCACACTCTTCTTTATGCACCCCAGGACACCACTGGCTTTCCCGGCCACAAGGGTACATTGCTGTTCCATGGATAACACTGTCCACCAGGACACCAAGGTCCCTCTCCATAGAGCTGCTTTCCAGTGGGTCTACCCCTAACCTGTACTGGTACATGGTGGTGTTCCTCCCCAGGTGGAGGACTCTACACTTATCCCTCTTGAACTTCATTAGGTTTGCCTTTGCTCAGCTCTCCAGTCTGTCCAGATCTTGCTGGATGGCAGCACAGCCTTCTGGTGTATCGGCCACTCCTTCCAGTTTAGTATCATCAGCAAACTTGCTGAGGGTTCACTCCATCCCTTCATCCAGGTCATTGATGAAGAGGTTGAATAAGACTGGACCCAGAACTGACCCCTGAAGAATACGGCTATTTACAGGTCAGCAGCTGGACTCAGCACCACTGATCACAGCTCTCTGAGCTCTGTTGTTCACTGAATTTTCAACCCATCTCACTGTCCACTCTTCTAACCCACACTTTCTGAGCTTTCCCATAGGGATGTTAAGGGAAATAGTATCAAAAGCCTTGCTGAAGTCAAGGTAGACAACATCCATTGATCTCCCTGCATCTACCCATTCAGTCACTCTATCAAGAAGGCTATCAGATTAATCAGACATGACTTCCCTTTAGTGAATCCATGCTGGCTACTGTTGATAACCTTCTTTTCTTCCATGTGCTGAGAGATGACCTCCAGAATGAGATGCTCCATTACCTTTCCAGCAATGGAGGTGATGCTGGCTGGTCTATAATTACCAGGGTCTTCCTTCTTGCCTTGTTTTAAGACTGGAGTGACATTGGCTTTCCTCCAGTCCTCAGGCACCTCACCTGTTCTCCATGATCTTTCAAAAATAATGGGGAGGGGTAGAGCAACAACATCAGCCAGCTCCCTCAGCACTCGTGGGTGCAGCCAATCAGGGCCCACGGATCTGTGTGTTCAGTTTACACAAGTGATTTCTAACCCAACCCTTATCAACCAGTGGAGAGACTTCTTCCTTCCAGGCTTTCACTCTTACATCCAGGGTCAGGAATTCCTGAGGGCTGGTCTTGGCAGCGAAGACTGAAGCAAAGGTGGCATTCAATAAATCCACCTTCTCTGCACCCTCTGCACCTTCTCAAAACCCACCTGGATGCGACCTTTTGTAATGTGCTCAAGGCAATCCTGCTTTGGTGGGGATGTTGGACTAGATGATCTCTAGAGGTTTCTTGCAACTCAAATGAGTCTGTGATTCTGTGTCCATGTCCCTAAGCCCCAATTATCTGCCAGACATAGCTGAATATGGTGCATTTCATGACCCTGCCTGGCCCACTAGAGCTAAACATGGTGGAGTCTAAGACCTACTCCAGCCAGGAGTGAGGCTGAGCATTAAGTCCCAGCTGAGACTTACACAATGCACACACAGCCAGCCACACAGAACAGCACTGTTGGAAAGCAGTGACTTTTACATGCAATTCTGCACTGTAAATGTTCAAAGTTCTTGATAAAGCCATGCCTGAAACATTCATAAGTAAAATAATGCTCTATGCTTTACAGCTGGGAAGGCTAGTTAGGACAATAGCGAATAGACGCACAAGGAGAATCAGCCATACGGCTGGCAACCAGAGATCTAACATCAACTCTGCAGTACTAGGACAAAGCAGGGAGTGAGAGCCCAATGATGTTACACTGTCATTGCAATGTGGAACAACATTTGAAACTGAATGTCCACACTACATCCCAATCAGTCTCAAACTCCAGAAACAGGAATCTTAAGAGATCTTAATTTGGAAGCCATAGTACAAAATGAAGCTTAGCTTTGTAATTCTGAAAGAGCACAGCATTATTCAAGTGTCTCTGTTAGGCAGTATTCCTTTTGGACTCAGAGCAAGTCATGACACACACCTTGAGACTCGGAAACCTGGGGAAAACCCTTGAAGTTACCTATCGGCTAACGTTTGGAAGAGACCACTCTGGCTTTCCGGACCCAGCAGGAGATACCTTTTGTTTTCATTCACACAGGTACACACTTCTTTTCCCCATGACCTCACTTTCCCGGCAGGTCCTCGGTGACCAGAGCTCCTCTCTCCCGCCGCGCCAATGGCCCTCTCTACGCGCTGGCTGAAGCTCCGCGCTACGCGCCCCTCGCGCCTCCCTGGGTGGCAGTGGGGTGACCGCTGGGGGTGCTGCTTCGCCCGGGCCGCCTCAGCTGCCGCCCACCAGCTGCCGGCCCCCGGCACAGTCGAGCCACTCTCCCGGCTTCCAAAAGCCCCAGAAGTGGCCCTTGCCAGCCCTTTTCACTGCGATTCCCTTCCCCAGTGTGGACTGACCTGCACTGGGGCCGGTCTTCTCGGCGGGAAGTCCTCCACGGGGTCACAAGTCCTGCCAGCAAACCTGCTCCAGAGTGGGCACCTCCGCCTCTGCGGGTCCACAGGTCCTGGCCAGGAGCCTGCTGCAGTGTGGGCTTCCCATGGGGTCGCAGCCTCTTTTGGGTACATCCCCCTGCTCTGGCATGGGATCCTCCACGGGCTGCAGGTGGATATCTGCTCCACCGCTCACCTCCGGGGGCTGCAGGGGGACAGCCTCCTTCACGGTGGGCTGCAGGGGAATCTCTGCTCCGGCACCTGGAGCACCTCCTCACCTTCCTTCTTCATTGACCTTGGTGCCTGCAGAGTTGTTTCACATATTCTCTCTCCTCTCTCCAGTTGCAATTGCTGCTGTACAGCAACTTTTTAACCCTTCTTAAATGTTTTCCCAGATGCACTACCACCATCACTGAGGGGCCAGGGGCAGGTCCATCTTGGAGCAGGCTGGCATTGACTCTATCTGACACATGGGAAGCTTCCAGCAGCTTCTCACAGAAGCCACCCCCATAGCACTCCTGCTACCAAAACCTTGCCATGCAAACCCAATGCAACACAACCCTGAGACCGCTGACAGCGCTCTGCCAGGAGTCCATGCAGTCATCCCTCAGGTGGCAGAGCATCCTTGTTCTCCAGCTTGCGCTGGTAGGATAAGGTCTCCTGAGTCTCCCTGAGGAAATTTCCCTGACGTTAAAGAGAAGCAAGCAGGATCCAGAGGAAGGTCAGGATGGGGTACGTGAGCCTGCAAGGCGGCTGAGGCAGCCTTTCTCTCTGTCCATCACTAGAATTACTGGTGAGAAATGAGTGATTTTTCTATTATGATTTCTTCTTGTTGCCATTGATATCTACAAAATGTGCTGTGTTTTAAAGAGATTCACACAAATATTTAGTTAACGTGCTTCAAACTTCACTGCTTATTGTCTCAGTATGAAGAAGTTATGTCAAGGCTCCTTTTTGATCAGGCTTTTCCTTTGTGGGACACCTACGGTTTGTTTAGGTTCTATGCAGAAATCATCCCAATTAAAACAACACTGTAGAGCTTCGTGACTGTTCCTTCCCCTTCAAGAAGAGCACCAAGGTAAAGACTGGTGCCATCTTTGAAGGGATGCAGTGACTTCTTTCCCATAATGTGTCCTCATGTCATTGCACCCAGGGGAAGGATCCCACTGTGGTAGCAGGCTGGTGCAAACAGGACAACGTCACCTGGGAGGCACCAAGGGTTGGCACAAGGTTATGTTGTCCCTGTTCTGCAAAGCTCCCCAAAACGCTCAAGGACATTCTCTGAATCCCTTTCTCCCAGAACCATTTTTTGATAGCCCATAAATAGCTCCTCTACAAACACAATGCTGAAAGCCCCTAGTAGTGGGCCAAGAGTAAAAATGTTTCAATATTTAAGCACTTCATTGTATTTGTGGAGGCCAAAAGATTCAGTGCTCTGTTCAGTTTTAAAAATAAAATAAATAAATAAATTTTAAAAACCCACACAATACCAAACCATATTCAAGAAATGTTATCTCATTCCTGAGTTTCCCATAAAAAAAGGGTTGTTTTCCTTCAGTTATCAAAAATACACCTACAGTGCATGAAAGGTTTTGAAAATAGCAAGGATGAGCTGAGCTTCTCTGTGTGCTTTCATGTAGTCGGCTTGGAGATCATGGCCAGGGTTTTCACATTCAGATACCTAAATATAGAGCTGTGCATGCTCGCCATGTCTGAATTGCCAGGAGCCTTTATATTCAGAGCTGGAATGTGATCAACAATTTCTAAAAAATCAGTCTCTTTGTGATGTCTGATTTTGGGTACCAAAAAACAGATCTATTTCAGAACACAAGTTACTTAGGGAAATATCGAGGTTTATTTTCTTTCATGTGTCATTCATGGGATTACTTTGTTCCATGACTGTATAGGCAAGACCAGGGAGCAGTGACCTGAACTTTCATAGTATTAGTATCATATATTACTTAATAAATACCGTAACAATACATGCCCATAATAAGCTCGTTATCTCATCCTGTTCATTCAGCACCTCTTCATAACTACATGAAATCAATTTTCCATTTCTAAGGCAAAGTAGTGCTTTTGGAGAAAGTACTTTCCAAAGGAAAAGAAAAATGTTTTGCCTTCCTGGAGTCTTTTCACCTGCACCAGGATGCACTCTTAATAAACTGCCCCATTCAGCAGAAGTCCTGCAGTGGTCACTGGGTGCACTTCTGCTGTATGCACAGGTGCGATGCAGCGTTCCTGAACTCTCTGCCTCTGGTTAGCACTATCAGGAGTAATTTGATGTCACTGAATGATAATCTATACCAGAGAGAGAACTTTCCCCTTCCCTGCTTCTCTGATGAAGACTTCTGCATCCCATTCATCCTGGAGCAGACTAAGAGATTGAAGACACACCACACTCACTTGGTGATAGCTGCTACAAATGTTACATTGACTGTGAGGCTGGGAATATCTTGCAGAAAACAGCTGTGGCAAGTCATGACAAAGGTATTATAAATGCCTCACAGTTCATCAGCTAAAGTGTCTTTGCAGAGGAAATCAGTCAGCACAAGTTGCAGACAACTCAGCTCCAGTTTGGCCACTCTCACATAACCTTCTTGCACTGACAGGAGGTGGTTGAAGGTGCAGTTAGGTCTCATGACCATTTGGCTCCATGTCCCTGGACATTGGACTAACCTCTGTAGTCCACTGAAACACAGCCTGGGAATTCAGAGGTGGGAGAATTCCATCACCATTTTGCAGAAAAAATACTGTCTGCCTCCTCTGCTCAGAATGCTGCCGTCACTGCTGCTTCCCAGACAGGGAGAGACTTGTGCCTCCATGAGGTCTCCACTCCTGCTTGCCCCAACAATGCTATGCAGTCATGGACCAACTTGTGGAGAAGCTTGCTCTTCTGCTGGCCTGTCTCTTGTTTCTAGTTGTATCCCTAATAAAATGACCTGATAGCTTAAGGTGAAGCTGTCTCTCAAGTTCTCTTCCAGTTGTAGGAAATCAGAGGATTTGCTTTTCAACTTGATCTCAAACTCTGACAGTTTGACCAGTTACTCAACAAAATGGAAGACCAAACATTATGAAATCTTTTTCCTTCTGTAGGGTGTAGATTCAACTTTTTTCCAAACACCTTGCTAATATTATCTACTCATTCAGTCCTGTGTGATTCAGGAAACAAAGATGAGCAGGAACTCTGAAAAGATGTGACCCCTAAAGATTTGAGGAAGATCTTCAGCCAATACAGCTGGCATTTCTCCAGCTGAACAGTGGAGTGCTGCAGCTGTAGAGCAGCTGATCAACTAATGGTTGTGGTGCCTGGATGGCAGGGACACGGCACAGTGCATATCCCAGTTCTCAGGCTGGAGAGGGAGGCAGTGGAGGCCACAGGAATTCGGAGTCGAGACAAGCCCATGCTCACTCCAATCTGAAGAAACGCCTCCTAACACAGAAAAATGGGTGCACCTTAACACACGTTGCGACACTAGGTCATAAACACAAGAAAACTGCAGGTCCTTTTATAATCAACAGAACAGACGAACTCCATAAAGACCACTGGGTGCTTCCCTGTTGCTGAACTGGTTACTCAGGAGGTGATCTTTGGCTGCAGTGATGGGGATCTGTCAAGTGTCCAATCACAGTTTCACACATTCCTAAATAATGCAAATGAGAATGGTTTTGGTTTAACATGGAAAATTACTTCTACCTCGTATTCCAAAACTGTATCTGGAGGTACTCAAATCTAAGAGCCAATAAGGATCTGATGCACTTACAGAACAATATGGAGGAGTTGGAGAGAAAATTTATGTTTTCCCTTCTTTTGGGATGAAATGTAATATAAGATAGTCTCACCTTCAGAAGTGAGAACACCCCAGTTAGTATAGGAGTCAGAAGTAGATTAGGCTTCCAGAAATAAAGCTCCAGCTATACTGAAAGGAGAAAGTGATGCTGCCAACTGTTTGACTATCAGTTCAGGAAAGGGAATACCCTCCAGGCCAGTGTGGAAATGATGGGTGAAGAGAGAGTATCTTTGCTGTGGTGATATTAATAGCTCATTTGCAAATTTTTACTCAAATCTATTCACTTCAAAGGCTCAGCTTGGGGACTGAGAGAGAGATTTTTCTACAAAACATTAGTCTCAATTAACTAAATGTAACTAAGATAAATGAGCTGAAAAAAAAAATAAAAAAAAGAAGTAGATAAAACTGGTGAGGCCATTAAATCTCCAAAGGGAAGATGCTGAAACTTGGAAGGCACTCGAATACAATCCTGCAAGTATTCTGAGGCAGGGTCAGAAAGGGATAATGGGGCCCTCCGAGGCCAGACGGTATTGACAGAGACAGTCAAGTAACAGCGCAGCCCACAGCAAACACTGTGCAATAAGGTGGGAAAGAATTTTAATGAGCAATTTCAGTCTTATATATGATATGAAAAAAGGACTTGGCATCCTTCCCAATGACAGTGCCCTCCAGATTAGAGACTAAATTGCAGCATCCTCAAGGAAGGATGAAAAGAGACAGTAATAGAGTTTCTTTCTTCCTTTCTTTGATCCTTGATGTCATTAGATGATAATCCATAGAATATAACAGCAAAATATCTGTTGTCAGCTTGCCTCTGGGATCTAGAAATGATGGCCAGTCTTTTTTATCCTTCCAAATCTGACCCTTCTGCAACACAATTAGCATTTCACATTAAATGGCCCTTAGAACCAGGGATGCTTATTTAGCGCCTACTCTAGCCTCACCCCGAATTATGTGTTTACCTCTCCTCCTGGGAGTGTTCCTTTGAAACCACACAACATGTACATTGTAATGTGCATAAGTGCTATGTTGGAGTAAAAAAGAGAAGTCTGAAGGAAAGGGGAAAGGGAATGGGAAGGGGAAAGGGAAGAGAAAAGAGGAAAGAAGAGGAGAGGAGAGGAGAGGAGAGGGGAGGGCA
>JANHFX010014675.1:29346-80989 GCA_027560015.1 Chloroceryle amazona
TCAGCCCCTGGGAAGGTACTTTGCAGTTCAGCCGAAAACAGTGAAGGGAACCCGGGATGCGCTGTTTCAGTACACGGTGCACTGGAGCTGCTCTCCTCGGCGGGGCTCTAATAACATAATTCTGGAATGAGATTCCAGCAAGAAGTGCTGTAATCTCATTCCAGAATTACTTTATTCCTGGGCACTTAGTTTTATGGTGGTGGGTTTTTTTGTTTATTTGTTGAAGGTTTTTGTGTGTGTGGTTTGTTTTTATTTATTTATTATTTTTGCCCTTCTTTCTTATTTATCAACAATACTGGGTGGAAACCGACAACAGAGTACTAATAATTACTGCTTAATAGCCAAGCCAAAGTTGTGCTGCACTTACCTACCCTCCCTCTGCAAAGAAGAGACTGCTGCATACACCTTCCCTGCTGACAAACCCTTCAGGATAGTGTATCCAGAAATAAAATAAAGTGGTTTGCTAATTGCAAATTCTCCCTACCACCTGGGCTTTCCTTGTTGGAAGAAGTGACTGATAGTAGCTTTCAATTCCTAACAAGCTCATTGCCCACTCCAGCCAATTAAGAGTTATAATGGCCTGGCTGAACTTGCACAGAGATCAGGAATCCTCAACAAACTGCTAATCTTTCTGCTTGGTAGATGAAAGACCAAAGACTTTAACCTACCAAAAGTGTTAGCAGTGCAGATTATTTAGTACCCTCCTGTAGACCATCTTTTCAGAGATCCCAATAGACCAAGACCAAGCAGAACATTTTTGTTTTTAATACTGCGATCTAAAATGTTCTGCTATAATCAGGAATGATGGAAAATTTCCTGACTGAAGAAGTGCCTTTATCTATTATGTTAACTAATGTTCAGTGATTCAATGAGCTGAGCGGAGCAGTCCAAACTTACTCTGTGGACAGATTAACAACTCATCTTGCTAGAGCTGAGCAGACTGTATAGATGATCTTATTACACAGCATATGTTCATAGCCTTTTTTTGACCATTTCTTTAGTAACTAAAGAGACTTTCTTGTATGCAGTGGTGTAATCTGTTTTGTCACAGTACTACCTCTTAGTGCAATGAACATTATAGCATTAATAAGACTGACCAGGTCTGAAACTATAGAGCATTTAGATTGTCAGTAGTGAAACTGTACATATCAATATACTCAGAGGGATCACAAACTTCTGATTGTTCTAAGATCTGATGGAGAGTTCAGTTGCTACCTCAGATATTGACCCAGAATATGAAACTGCATCTGAGCTATCTTTGCTAGGGATTGATTACAATGTAGCAAGGCTTTGCTGGTGCCTGTAATGCTTCCTTTTCTGTATGTATTAGGAAAAAAAGATCTCTTCAGAAGCTTGTTTTTCTTCTCTTATGTAAGGGTCCTCAAATATGCAGACTGGACATGCAAGAATTTGTTTGAAAACTGCAGAAGGGGAATGCAGAGTTACACAACTGAGACTTTCTCAACTGAAGGTAACATGCATTCACTTACGAGATTTTTAACTGGAATCAGACAATCACAGAAGGATTTACTCTGGAAGGTAGCTCTGGAGGTATCCAGTTCAACTTCCTGCTCTAAGAATGGCTAAATTCAAAGCATATCATGTTGCTTAGGACCTTGCCTAGTAGAGTTTAAAGATCTCCAAGGATGGAGATTCCACAGCTTCTCTTGGCAATGTTTCCCAGTGCTAAACCGTTTTTATGGTGATGGTTTTTCCCTTATCTTCATCCAAGCAGATGACCAGCCTGCAGAATCATATCCAAAGACTAACTGGCACTAAACAGACATGTAAGAAAGAAACATTTTCTGTCTCACCAAGCTATGAGGGAAGAGTGCAAAAGAAAAGAAAGACAACTATTTAAGGTACTTACTTATTGATAAAGGGATTTGTACTGGGAAGCAGATGATTGCTGCTTAATAGCCTTCCTCCTTAAAGGGAGTCAGAATACCATTACCTCTTTTGACATGGCTAGCTAATACATTATTCTGACAGTGTCTGCCTTCAAAGCAGCAAATCTGATCACAAATGAAGACTGTAAAGCAGTTGGCATGAAATTAAGTGAACAGACCACAACATCCAGTTCCCATCTCAATCACACCTGTAATTTTTCTTGTAAGAGGGATGATTTCACATGATGTTGATTTCCATCATAAATCATCTTCTGCATCAGGCCTTCTCTTTTTCTCTTCCAGTGATACACTTGGCTTCCTTGTTAATGCTCAAAATGTCATAAATTTGTCATACTTAACTGTCTCCCCTCTGCCAGCACATGACAAATTCATCAACATTTTTGATTACCTGTGGTCAGCCTGTTTCCTATTTTGGTGTCCCAAAAAGCATTGTGTTAAACCTCTCAAACGCTGAAGAGAATATAACTTTTGATACATTCTTGTCTTCTGGAACTTATGCTGATTTTAAATTTGAAACAGTGAGAGGTCTGCTTGACACCATTGTACGGAATGTAAAAACACGTCTAGAAAATATTCAGCAGCTTGTCTTATGGTGGGCCCTCAGCTCCAGCAAAGTGATTCAAGGAAGGTTCTAGTCCTCACAGCAGCTTTGCCCTTTTTATTAAATCATAGCATCATAGAATGCTTTGGGTTAGAAGGGATCTTTAAAGATCATCTAGTCCAAGCCCCCTGCAGTGAGCAGAGACATCTTCAACTAGAGGAGGCTGCTCAGAACCCCATCCAACCCCATCTTGAATGTTTCCAGGGATAGTACATCTACCACCAGTCTGGGCAACCTGTGCCAGTGTTTCATCAATCACCCTCATTCTAAAAAATTTCTTCCTTACATCTAGTCTAAATTTACCCTCTTTTAGATTGAAACCATCACCCCTTGTCCCATTGCAACAGGCCTTGATAAAAGATTGTCCCCATATTTCTTGTAAGCCCTCTTTAAATACTGAAAGGCCTTTTCCAGGCTGAACAGGCATCAACACTCTCAGACTTTTGTCAGAGGAAAGGGATTCCAGCCATCAGATCAGTTTTGTGAGGTTAACCAAACAGAACATGGAGGACCACTGTGTATGATAAGGTTCTGGATGTATCAGACAGCAGTATAAAAAGCTGGCAAAAGTTCAAGAAAATCCTGTGACGGATGGTTGGACTTCATAGGTGGCTAAGGAAAAAATCAAGTGAGAAAAATGGCTAGACTTTGCAGATCATGAAATGGGAGTACTGGAGACCTTTTCGGGAGTGGAGTCTTGCAAGGCAAACAGAACCTATGTAACCATATCAGTAATATCACTTAAAGCTAAGTCCAAGATAAAAGTATCGGAAATACACTATCTCTGTGTAGCAAAATCAAGATCAGTGGGAGAGGAAATAATTAGGAGTGTGTTTTTATTTGAGAGGAAGCCAGAGTGGAAAATGAGTGGTACAAGAGCACTGAAAAGGAGAGTCAGAAAAATGGAAAAGAGGTTAAAAAAATAAATCATGTTGTTGATGCTGTCTGGGGTTACCTAGGACAGCCCTACTGATACCCTGCAGCTAAAGCAGGGTAACAATCTAGATCTGTTGTCCCAACCATGCCACACGTGTCAAAAATGATTCCACAGTCAGGAGGAATGGGGCAGGGACTTTACCTGTCTATCAGAAAAACAGCTGGATGAACAGATTGAGCATCCTGGTACTACTGTGTCATGCTAGACCTGATGGCATTAGCATATTCCCAGCCACTTCTTCACAGAACATTATATAACCTTTACATTTTCATACTAGCTTTTCAGGGAAACTTGGGTTATTGTTTCAGAACAAATCAACCTCTGCTTGGAAACCTTCTAGGAACCGAGCAATGGAAACATAAAAAACAAAGGGAAGCTGAAGAATCACTGCTATGTTTTCATGTTATTGGCCTGGAGTACCATTAAGCTCTGACATTTTCTCAGCTGTTTACTGGAGAGACACAGAAAATTTAACTTTACCAATGTGCTTAACACAGTATTTGTAGAGCCAAGCTTTCCAATGTTCACTTTCAGCAAACAATAACAAAGAATAAAAAATGCCCACAAGTTCGATATAGCATTCCACTTAAAAATTACTACCGGACTGTGGTACTCTCATGTCCTTTTTATCTCTCTCTTTTTTTTTCCCCTCTGAATATAACAGGATTACCCTGTAACTTGCTAAATATTCAAAACCACTTTCCCACAACTTTATTTCTCCCAAGCAAGACAGAAACTTTGATTATGTGGACAACTTTGCTTTGGGGAGTTTGCTGCTTAGTACAGTTGACTGTGGACATTTACAAGTGTAATCAAAAGATACATGACCTGATCTGTGCAACACCAATATTCTGTTGTTATTGCTCATGTAGAGGGATCTGACAGCCCTACCCACAGCTGAAGGTTCCCAGCACCTCCACTGATATGATTGGTTCCATTTTTTTTATTTAAATATAAGAAACTACCACAAAATTTAGAAAATGTGAAACTAAAGCTAAGAAATACCAGAACACTGCTTATTTAATGTTGTCTCATCTTTTCTTCCACATACAATTTACAATACAATCTCTGACTAGATGCTCAAATAGTGTTTTTTTCATGGGAAAAAATGTCTTAACTCAGTACACGAAGTATCATAGTTGTATTGATTCTTTGTCTTTTTATTAAAAAGAAGTAAGGACGTGTCTATAAGTAGAATCTTTTTCTCTTCTGTTGCAGAAGCTAAAGATTTGATAACAAATGAGAAAGAACTGCAGGAATATAAAAGAGAGATAAAGCAAATTAATATTGTCTTGAAAAGTGCTCTAATATTCTTATATTGTGCCAAGGTTACCCTTTTTTCCTGCTAAACTAACATATTCTTAAAACCTGGGACCTATGCAGCTCATGCTGTCAATCTCATATAATACTAGAGATCATATTCTTTCTTGCCCCACTACACAGAGTGGAGATTATGGCATTTCCTCATCTCCTTGTGCAAATGGATTGTGAAGTATTCTAGTCTTTGCATTCTCGTATTCTTTTCCCATCTGAGGTTCAGATAAGCACCTGGTCATGCTGATTTCCCGGAAAAAGTGTGAGAGGTTTCTCCACAATATTGTCCTGTCAGAACTTGCATACATATACTTGGGGTGGATCTACAGAAACAGCTTTTACTGAGTAGTTACAGCTGTTTTCTCTGTGTACAATGTGCTCAGGGAATCTTGGGGTGATTCAGATTTTCTACCCAGAACGTGAATCAACAGTTAGGCATAAAAAATGGTCCAGTGTCAGCAGGAACTTTCCGGGAAAATCTCTTGAACTGTCCATAATTCTCACTAAAAGCTCCTGCAACAATCAGTCAAATTCTTAATTGTGAAGGTGGCTATATATTCAATCACCTAGTTTCATGTCAGTCATCTAAGAAAACATTTTAACTTTCCCTTGAGTGGTAAATGAAATGAGGTCATTTTAACAAACCACACCGTTAACTGTAAGGCATCACGATGCTTTGATTCCTTGTAGTCAGTGTCCAGTGTAAGCCTGGTTCCACTTAATATTTTCATTAATTACTGTAGCAGCACATGAGGCAACACATTCATAAGGGTGTGGAGGGACAGCAGCAAAACTCTACTTCTTGGTTGAGATACTAAACGAAGTTCATTACAAATCAGTTCTCACCCTCACCACTGATAAACCCTTTTAAAACAAGGCCTTTCCTCCAGTCTAGCAGACTTCAGTGGGTTGAGCAAACTCTGCACACGTTCACTCATTTCCAACAAAAATTCTTTGCCTGTCACCTCTGTCCTAGGCGGCATGTGGCTTCTCTGTCCCCCACAGAGCCTTCCAGGTTGCAGATTCCACTGACTTCCAGGTGTCTACATCATCCCCCCACCTGTTCCACCCTGGAGCTTCTTCCACTTGCACGGGTCCAGTGACCTTCAAGAAAGGTGCAGACTCTCCTCTCTTCCCAGACGTCTGTGTGAATCAAGATGTAATATCCAAGATGAAGGAAATAAAGAGCCTGCAAGCAAGCAAACCAACCAGAGTTCTACCAACTTTTATGCTGTTAACCACCATAAGATTAAAATACTACTTCTAAGAATCATTTCAGTCAAAGGGCCATTCAACCCTCCTTTCTCTTTCTGGGGCAGCTGTCACTTTGGCATTAATGCCCAGAGAGTTCTCATAGGGGCCAAATCCAAGAATGAAGTTATTGTATCTAGAAGGCAAAGCCCCAGGAGCGAGTCACACAGCACCTGCAAGGACACACTGGAATGGGAGGGACCTCACTCTGCTCTTCCCCCCTAAGACTTCAGCTGAAGCTATGTCCAGTTTTTGGTAAAGTAGGTTGCAAAAATCTCTAGGGAGATTTCTCTGGCTAGTCTGAAGATTGAAAGAATTAGGATTTTATTTTATTTTTTTTTAAAGTATCAGGAGAGAGAGATAAATTATCCTTTGTGACCACCAGAGAGGTGTGACAGGAAAAATAAGCTTAATCTACAACAAGTAGTTTTATCTACAAAACGTTTTTCCGATCAGACCTGATAGCAGGATGATGGGAAAAATGCTGAAACTGTAGGATGGTAGTGGAGTGAAAGAGAAAATCTAGTAAAAACCATGAAAAGTGTTCTTCAGTGTTTGGGATAGACCAGCTTCTGTCAAGGATGGTCTGTCTCCATTCTCAATACATGGGGTTGGGACAAGATGATCTCTTGGACAAGGCCACATCTGGACCTCCATTTCTGTGACTTCTATTAATGAAATTGTAAGAAGTGATCCCTGCAAAACTGCAAAAAATATTAAAATCCCGAAGCTGCAGCTGAATGTTCATACATCTCAACACACACATTGAACATACAGTCATTTTCATTTGGCAGCTGCAGCAAATATAAGATAAAAATGACACGTGGAATAAACCCCCCTTGATATACAGCATATTTAAGTTTCATTCACCTGCAGGATATGCTTACATAAATGATTGTTTCCAATAAGAGATGAAGATTATTGTAATATTATTTATCTACCCCAGAGACAGGTATGCTATTAAGCTTGTATCATGTGCAATTACTGTTACAACAGGCTACAGTAAGATAGACAACCACTAATGGAAGAGAACAAATGAGCTTCCAGTGAGAATAACAATGTTTCTCAACAAGAATCAATAAGAACTTTTGTTTAACTCACTTCAAGTTAATTTATGCATGCATACATTAATTTATGCTCTTGTAGTTATTGCTTAACTTTGAGTAACCTTGGTAATCTGCTTTTTTATTTAATGAGTGTGCATGGAAGACTGAAAGTTAATGAGGTATTAATATGATTTATCCACTTCAAAATATTTAACATGAACTATTTTGGGGGTGTATCAGGATTATCTGCTTCGGTGGCACTAAAAAAAATCAACAGGTATAGCATATCCGAGTCACATAAAGCACTACAACATCAATGCAATAAATCCATTATTTCTATAAAACAAAGATGTTACCCCAAAAGTTACAAACACCCTGAAAATTGTTGCACCATTGCTTCAGAAACTGTTAATTTATTTATGAAATGCAGCTTCTTACAAAGAGTTTTTAATTGATTTTGTAAGAACTTTCAATTAAAACACCAGTAGAGAAGAACGATTGTTGAATTCCATTTTTTATTTGGTAAGCAAGTATCTTAGAATTATTTGTACCAACATGTTGCTGTTAGAGGTAATTTGCCCATAGTGGTTCATGAGCCATGACTTCCACATACTGGAGCAATTCCTCGGATGGTGCAAACTGTCATACTATTGGTGACTTCACTGGCAATATGACAGTGTGCAAGGGCTCCATGCCCCACAGGGTTCCAACGCCTTGTAGTTCCTGCTAATTGCCAGCCCACATGCAGTGTGCAGAATTAAGGCATGTGGGGTCAAGAGTGCACTCCACTTCCGAGCTAACATAACAATACAGTACATAGATACATAGTACATAATTGTCCAGACTCCTCTTTAAGTTATGTTGTCAAAGATGACAGGTCATGAAAACAGCAACTGGTTGCCTCAACCATGGACACACTTCAGGGTCCTTGTACTCGGCGACATTCTAAACCCTTTTCCAACTCACAGAGACACTCCCACCATAGCAAAGACATCTACTTTCCTCACAGTCAAGGTTGCATTGGTTATGTCACCCTACCTGCATTATCTGGGCCGGGATACATGTCTTCACTCTTTCCCCTATTCTCTAGTAAGCTGCCTTACTACTTATTTTCCAACGATTATGAGACCCCAAGCTTGCTACGCTACAGTGAGAGAAATAGGTATTGCCACAAAATTCTCACTCTCTGTGTGCAGTTATTAACATTTGTACATATTTCTTTTTTGGAAGGACTGACTCAGAGCACTGTAATCTGCAAACAGCAAATGAACTGTTGGTTGTGTTACTAAACTTATCAGACTGGTACTGTCATACCTCATAATTCTAATTCTAAGAGTCATAGCAAAATTATTCTAAGTAGAATTGCGCATAACAATGAAAAGGACAAGAGTGTGGGATGTTAAGAATCTATAATGTGAAAATGATGTACCAAATCCACACCTATGTGAGTTTCACGTATATCTCATGGGGTTATCTTTTTTCCCATGCTTGCTACACATTTGTTTCAGAAATAGTTTTCACTAGACTGAAAACTATTAACTGCCCTTTTAATCTCAAATAATACTGAATTAACCTAAGTATTATTACAATAGTAATTGTTAGATACTCCCACAACTTTACATCAAACAACCACATTAGAAATGTTCAATGACAATGTCTATTTTCCTTTGAAGAGGAATAAAATGTTTTTTTATTTTGTGTGAACTTCTTATTTCTGAACAATTAATTTAATTGATTTTAATTCTCATCGCATTCCAAGAAGAGAATCCTGGAATCCTCTTAGAAGCTATGCTAAGGCACATGGACAGAGAGGTGACTTGAGACAGCTATCATGGCTTCACCAAGGTCAAGTTCTGCATAACTAACCTAGTGGCTTTCTGTGGCGGACTGAGTACATCAGTGCACAAGAGAAGAGCTATGGATGGCATCTGTCTGGACTTCTGTAAAGCCTTTGACTCAGTACCTCACAGCATCCTTCTCTCTAAATTGGAGAGATATGGATTTGATGAATGGACTGTTCAGAGAATGGGGAACTGGTTGAATGGTCTCATCCAGAGGGTAGTGGTCAATGGCTCAAAATCTGGATGGAGATCAGTGACAAGAGGTGTCCCTCAGGGGTCGGTATTTGAACCCTGATATACTAATGAGTATTCAAAGACTATCATAACTACCATTACAGCAGAAATCTCAGTAATTAAGTAGTTTTCTGAAATAATTTCAATTAACTTGTTTTTCTTTCTAATGTGTTACAGGAGGCCTAATTAAAAATGTATTAAGCTAGTAATTATCATATTGGTCATACTTGTCTTTGTATTCATTAATATAAGATGATTTTCATTCAGGAGTAATCTTCTTGACTTTTGTCCAAGACAAAATCACATTTTCTCTAAGGAAGAGCAAGTATTTCTGATCAAAAAGTTGTCATTTCCCTTCACAGAATCATAGAATGTTACAGGTTGGAAGGGACCCCTGGAAATTGAGTCCAACCCCCCTGCCAAAGCAGGATCACCTAAGGCATGTCACACAGGAACAGATCCAGAGGGGTTTTGAAATTTCCAGAGAAGAAGACTGCAAAACCTCTCTGGGCAGCCTGTTCCAGTGCTCTGTCCCCCTCACAGTAAAGAAGGTTCTCCTCAGGTTGAGATTGGCTCCTTCTGTTTCACACCCACCCCTCCCGTGTTTATAGACATTAATAAGATCCCATCTCAGCCTTCTCCTCTCAAGACTAAACAGCCCTAGTTTCCTCAGTCTTTCTTCATAAGGGAAGATGCTCAAGTCCCTTAATCATCCTCACAGCTCTCTGTTGGACTTTCTAGTATATCCCTTTTTGTCTTAAATTGGGGAGCCCAAAACTGGATACAGTATTCCAGGCATGATCTCACTAGGGCAGAGTAGAGTAAGAGGAGAACCTCCCCAGACCTGCTGGACACACTCTTATTAATGCAAACCTTCCTGGCCACAACGGCACATTGCTGTCCCATGGATAACTTACTATCCATTAGGACTTCAAGGTCTTTCTCCACGATGCTGCTTTCCAGCAGGATGACCCCTAACCTGTACTAGTGCCTGGTGTTGTTCCTCCCCAGATGCAGGACTCTACACTTGTCCTTATTGAACTTCATCAGGTTCATCTTCGCCCATCTCTCTAGCCTGTCCAGATTTTGTTGGATAGCAGCACAGCCTTCTGGTGTGTCAGCCATTCCTCCCAGTTTTGTATCATCAGTGAAAGTGCTGAAGGTACACTCTATATATATTACTGCTGAGGGTATATATATTAATATATACAGATATACTGTATCTATATATATTACTGATCATATTCTGCTTGTTGTAGAAGTTTGATTTCTTTATGGCACACTTGAATGGAGCTTTTCACATGTGACTGCATTGCAGGAAACAAGGCCTCATGTCACAGTTTAGGGTCAGGGCAGCCCCTCAGACCTATAACAGATGCTCTTTGTTAACTCCCCTCCCTCCCCAAAGGGGAAGAGAAAGGGAATAAGGGAGAGAGACTTAGCAATTAGAAAAGGAAACTAGAACAGCTTGAATGAAAATGAAAATAATAATAATAGAATATGTACAAATATGTACAAAACCAGTATTGTACCCAACCCCCTGATGGCAATTACATCACCGTCACCACTGATGCTGTGGAGCAGCCACCAGGGGAGTCCCAGACAGGGCCCCGCAGCAGACAGGAGCTGTGTTCTGGAGCTGGATTCTGGTACCAGATTCAGGAACACACCGATTGGGATTGGAGGCAGAATGGACAGAGTCCTTCTTGGATGCTCTGAGAAAGGAACAGAAAGAGGACCTGAGCCAAGCCAAGAAAAGCTGTCAAAGTGGTTCAAGAGGGGAGAAGAGCCTGGAAGTCCCTAGAAAGAGAGTTAGCGAGCAAACAAGCAAGCTAGCAAGCAAACAAGCTAGCTATAGACCCCCCCAGATCCCTCTGCTTTATACCAAATATGACGTATATGGGCTGGAATACCTCGTTGGTCAGTTTGGGGTCACCTGCCCTGTCCGCTCCTCCCTGCAGGTGCAGCCTTTCACTTTCCTGCACCCCCAGTGTGGTGCACAAGACCCAGCAGTGGCCTTGGTCTGCTCACAAACCCTTGGTAGTAACTCTAACCATGGGGTGTGATCACTGCCAGCAGCAGACACTGTCTGTGACATCAGGCTGCTAACTTCAGACAGTGCAGTGAGTTAGAAGAACTGAGCTGTAAAGTAGAATCACTGAACAGAACCAGCTCTGTTCTAACTCAAACCAGGACACCTCAGAAGAACTTTTTTATCCTTTTCTTTACCAGTGGTCAATCTGCTCATGATTATTCTCTAATGAACAAATTGATGCCATATAGAGATATTGGAGTTCAGAGATGAAGGAGGAGATAGGCTGATGGTCATTAATTTTGCTTGGTATACAGAGAAGAAATATTTACAAGATTTTAAACAACATATTATAGGTTGGTATCAGTATTTACAGAAGAAGAATGGTGACTCTTTTATCTCTAAAGTACTTAATGCTTGTTTCTTTCAGAAATAAATGTAGCCAGGAAGAAGTATCCTGGGTTGTTTCTTTTCTTGTCCCAGGCAACTACATTAAAAATGCCTCTTCATAACAGTAGTATGATTATCTCAAAAAACCCTTCAAATTTCAAAACTACATTTACTCTTATTTTCTCTATATCTATTGTTCAATATTTTTAAAATCTGAGGGGTCTATCTACTCAGTATGAAAGTTTTCACCCATTGTTTGTTGTGCTGTGCTATGGTAAATAAAGTAATTGGTCATTGTGCTACTGAATTTAAAATGGATTCTTTAATTCTACCCCTCAACATTATTAATTTTATCATGTGCCCCATTCCAACCCTCCTGTGTATTGGCCTCCAGACTTTGCCTTACCTAGTTTCTGTGCCATGGAATTTGTACTGTAGATTGATGGCACTAAGAATTTAATCTGAACGTCATTTTTGGCAGTGCAATATAAGCACTGACAGCTATTGAGTTACATAAAGTCAATGAAGTTAATCAGGGCACTTAATACCACTGCTATTAAATAAATGTATACAAGACCAGCTGCTCTGTGGAAAAACTTCACGACAATGAAAAGGATATTGTAAATGTGATCAGTATTTCAAATTACTAAATTTCCCAAATCAGTGCATTAACATTTCTGATAAATATTTCCTAAATAATTTCACAATTTTCTGTACCCAGTAAATACTTTTTGGCATACAACAAAAGACTTCCTTGGAGTATCCTCATAGTTTTTCAAATTTCCCACACACCAAGATTTGTTACAGTAATTACTTGAATCTACTCAAAAAAATGGGTCGTTTTAGCCAGATATCAGATGTTGTTAATGAGCTCTTGAGTAATATAAAATAAAATGTTATTAAAATTGTACAAGGTGAATGGTTTATGTTTCTAGCAGAAACGGAACTAACTTAAGGTTATATAAAAATGTTTTCATGTAGAATACTATAGGATTACATATGGTTTAGTCAATAAAACATAGGATTAAATAAATGAAAAGGGTGAATACTTAGATTCCTTCAAAAGGACCTAATCTAATAATTTTTCCTCTTTACATTTTGCCACCCTAGGCATTATATTAGCTCTTCTATCTAGATAAAAATCATAAAGAATGTTAAGATTTAACCTTATTTCCAAAGCAGACATACAGTAAGTTTAACATTAATATCTATATACAAAACAAACACATTGCACAATAATTCTCAGTAAACACACAATCTGTGAAGTCCTCCATAACTCAATCTGAAATATTTAACTGTGCTTACCTGTGGATATTTTACCCCGAGTCTTCACTGGGATACAAAAGCAGAAAGAAATCCTGCAGAAGCAAAGGTATTCTCAATAGATTTACCACATATCAGCAGAATAACATGCAGATTTCAGAAGGATTTTGTAATTACTGTTGATACTTTCCTGGAAAGCTAATAAATCTACAGATGTTTTATTCTTTAAAAATTATCCCAGTAGAACACACACAAGTTAGAAGTATCACAGTGAAGCAACATATTTTATTAAACTATTTTGCAATAACATTTTATTCCATGAGCTGGAGCCACAGATTGTATTTGCAGCAACAACCGAAAGCAATTCTATTATATATTTACAACAGCGTTTACCAGCAAACTCTCTGTTGCTCAACAAGAGTTCTGTTTAGAAGAAAAACTTCTTACTTTCAAAGGGTAGCAGAGAGATGTGCAATTTGATTGCTGCCTGCTCTGTTATACTGATGTCAAAGACATTAAAACTGAGATGTAAGAGTGGCTGAATTGATGAAGGTCTTGTATTCTAGACTTACTCATATATTCTTATTCTAATTTTAGCATAACTCTAGTGGTTGAATATATGTGCCCTCTAATCTACAGGGGAGAGTAGAAAAGCCTTTTAAAAATCTTGATCAATTCTCTGCAAACACAGCACTGTTCTGCAAGAAACCATTTTCCTGATGTTTATGTAGCAAGAAGTACAGGGACTCCATAGCCAGCTGGCATCTTGCCAGTCCTTAATGTCTGGTATCATATCATATCATAACACCTGCACTGCATCTTCATGAATACCTTCACTTAACCTTCTCACTCCATAATGCCAATCTTCTGCAAAAGTTTTGTGACAGGTTTAGTATCTCCTCCATAGCAGAACTGCATCTTTCACTTAGTTCATAATTACCCACAGGGTACTTCTTCAGTATCTTGACATTTTGATAATTTTTACATCTATTTTCAGATTTTGCTGAAGTAGAGCCTGGAACTGTTGCAGATGCCACTCGCAACAGCCATAAACAGTAAGAGGTTGATACCCTCTTGCTGTGTGCATCTTACAACAGCTTCATTTCATGAAGCTTCCCACCTTCTAGCAAACTGGGCAGATCTAATGAGTCCCCATGAATTGTTTATTCGTGTTCTTCCTTCCAAGTCTTACCTGTAGGTTAGTAAGCAACATGTTGCACTGTATTTGCCTACAAAAGTATTTTAAGGCAAAATGTGGACACACCGATGAGTTACATCTATGTCATTATGGCTGGAAGACACAGTAAGTGAAAGCTTCTTCTATGTCTTCTATCAAAACAGCTTATCAGGCTCAGAAGTACGGTGTGGTTTATAGTAAATATATATACATACATGTATTTGTACCAAGTCACCTGATTTTTATGTGCCTCTCTGTGATGCTCTTCAAAAAGCCTTCCTGAATCTTCAGAAAGATTCTTTGTTCAAAGCAGAACTCAGGCTCTCAATGTTCCTAATGTTTTATTTGACAACAAAACTGTCTGAATAAAACATGAAGAAACCTTCACAGCAGGAGATCACTGTGAAACATGATGTATTCATCTGACATTTTCAGATATGTTGCCTGGGGTTGCATTGAAATACTCCCCACATAGTTGTATTGAGTGCTTGTTCCTGTGTGACAAAAAAGAGATAACATTGAAAATGCACATAATTATATTTCTATTATCTTCTGCTTTCAAGTGAGAGTAAGAGCAAGGCTCATAATGGTGCTGCAAATCAATGTAAAATTCAAGAAAATCATTGCATCAGAAAATAAAAATCAAAGTAAAATAATTCGTAACTCATCCTTTTACTGTTGAAAACTGTTGAAAAGCCGGATGAACAAGGAAAGAGCAGGACAGTTTGACTGTTTCCTAAAACAACAGGTAGAGTAAACATGTCTCAGTTCCTCCTATGTTCTCTGCAGCATTTAGCCTTTTAATTTGTAAGTGTACGAGTTGCACTGATACCTCTCTTGGTCCTGTTTGTTGGTACATCCTGGAATTTGATACTTTGAGACTTGGAGCTGCAGCTCTGATAGGAATTTTCAAATATATTTGATGTGGGTCTTCTATGTTAAGTGTCTCTCAATTTCCTCCATCTTTAGGCAATATTCTGTATCAGTGGCAATTTCAGGAAATTTCTATCTACATGAATTTATGCAAGATTAGGCATAACCTAATACATAGGTAGCAGTTTACATAGGCTTACATGGCTTAAGACATACAGTGTCTCGTAAGAACATGTCACCCTAGTTCTTCTGAATTTGGTTTGCCTTTGCCAGATACTACTGATATATTTCTCCGTACTTTCATATGAAAAAGCCTGTTTAAATATGCCAAGGAATAAACAAAGAATCTGTCTGTTTAGCTACCTTCCAAACCCTTTCTACTACGCATATCTCTGCAAACTTTATTTTCTTTAGAGGTGGAAATATATCCAATCTCATATCCTTTTCTTAGTCTCTAAAACTATTAAAACAAAATGTAATCTTGACTAATATTTCCCACTAGTTAAAAATATGCCAGTGTTGGATAATACTGTAAGAAGGCAAAATAATTAGTGCTGTTGAGACACTATTTGAGGAAGTGATGTTTGCCTCATCTAGGAAAAAATGTTTACAAAATAACCTAGACAGTTTGTAAATTGGATTTAGATGATCATGGAAAGAATCCAAAAGCTCACTTGAAATTGTTAAAGGTGTCCTAGAAATCCTAGTGTATGTTGTCTGAAGCTGTTCTACCAAAACTGGACACAGTACTCAAGGTGAGGTCTCACAAGTGCTGAGTACAGGGGCACAATCACCTCCCTACTCCTGCTGGTCACACCGTTTCTGATACAGGCCAGGATGCCATTGGCCTTCTTGGACACCTGGGCTTACTGCTGGCTCATGTTCAGCTGTCTGTCCACCAGCACCCACACATTCCTTTCTGCCAGGCAGCTTTCCAGCCACTCCTCCCCAAGCCTGCAGCACTGCCTGGGGTTGTTGTGACCGAAGTGCATGGCCCGGCACTTGGCCTTGTTAAACCTCATCCCATTGACCTCAGCCCATTACTCCAGCCTGTCCAAATCCTTCTGCAGAGCCTTCCCACCCTCCAGCAGATTGACACTCCCACTTAATTTTGTGTCATCTGCAACTTTACTGAGGGTGCATTTGATCCCCTCATCCAGGTCATCAATAAAGATATTAAACAAGACTGGTCCCAAAACTGAGCCCTGAGGGGCGCCACTTGTGACTGGTTGACAGATGTACTTAACTCCATTTACCATCACTCTCTGGGTCTGGCCATCCATCCAGTTTCTAACCCAGCAAAGAGTCCGCCTGTCCAAGCCATGAGCCACCAGTTTCTCCAGCAGAATGCTGTGGGAAATGGTGTCAAATGCCTTACTGAAGTCCAGGTAGACAACATCCACTGCTCTTCCCTCATCCACTAGGCAGGTCACCTGATCGTAGAAGGAGATCAGGTTGGTTAAACAGGACTTGCCCTTTATTAACCCATGCTGGCTGGGCCTGATACCCCTGTTGTCCTGTACTTGCCGCGTGATCACCCCCAAGGTGAACTGCTCCATAATCTTCCCCAGAACTGAGGTCAGGCTGACAGGCCTCTAGTTCCCTGGACCCTCCTTCCTGCCCTTATTGTAGATGGGTGTCACATTGGCAAGTCTCCAGTCATCCAGGACTTTCCCAGTTCACCAGGATTGCTCATAAATGATGGAGAGACTTCTGACAAAACTCACCTACAGTCTTTTAAGGAAACTAAACAGCCAAGGAATAACATGTAAGGTTCTTGTTTGGAATAAAATGGAAGGTTATTGTTTGGATAAACATTTAAAAGAAAGAAAACAAAGGGGAAACACCAAACAGTAAGTTCTTACAGTTTAAGAAAAAGAATCTGACAAATTCTGCAGGATTTGCTTAACTGTTTGGATACTGACGTCCTGCTTGTCTCATATCTGTATGGCCATTTGTTGCTGATACAGAACACTCTCTTTTACATCACTCTCTGCATACAGTCTTTGGTTAATTCTTTCCTCTTTATGAGTCCTTAATCATCAGTCTTCTATTCAACTTGGTCATGGAGGAATCTTTAACTTGGTTCTTATCCCTAACTTCCTTATTTTTCCATCATTCCTCCTTTCTGTCCTTTTGAGTCTTAAAGTTTAGGATAATTCCCCATTGAAATACACTGAGTATTCTCAGTGCTTCATCTCGTTCTTCACAATGACGTGCAAGATGACAATGCCTATTATTGGATGATGTCAGAACACTGGTGCTTCATCTCCTGTCACATGAAAAGTCAGGGACTGCATGCTACCACCACTACTTCATCCTTGCCTAAGCTAGAGAATGGCAGCCTCAACTGCACATCAGCTTCCAGTTTTAAATGTTGACAACTTTCAGATCATTAATTACACTTGCTGGCATTTACTGACCTGCCTGGAGAATTTGGTGACTTTTCCTGGTCCCATGGCCTAGAAACAACACTGTAACTTTTCCCTGCTCTATGTTCCCATCTGGATGCAAATTCCTTTATTATTTACTGACCCATGAAGTGCTCCCTATGCCTAGTTAGTGGTGAAGATAAATCCCATTATGTTCCATTTCCCTCTCACACATAATTTAAAATTTCATACTTAAAAAAACAACAACTGAAAACAACTTCAGAAATCCCAGGTGCTTTTTCTTCTTTAAAATCAGATGCCTGGTTGCTCTGCTTATTGGCAGCAGAAGGCAATCCTTTGTTTATCGAAATCATTTGAAACACGGATTATTAGAGTATTAAAATTTCAACTTTTTCTGATGTTAGAAATTAAGTATGATGTCTACCAATCTATCCAGAGTAAGTAATTTCTGGGGTATAGCTATATAAACATGAGAAGTTGCTGCCAAAAATATTTAATTGAGAAAAGTATGCTAAATTGAAATATGATTGCTGTTTAAAAAATACATCCCTATCTGAAATATAGTTTTGAAATACTGAAGACACTTTTAACGATATTCTTGCCACTTCATCTTTTTAACAAAGCAACACTGATAGAAAAGTGATTTTAACAATTGATTCTAAAACTAAGGGTAATAATTTCTTATTTCTAATACATTAAAATAAGGACATTTTCTTATATGGGAAATGCTTTTTCTTTTTTTTTTTTTTTTTTGTTGTTTTGGTTTTATAACAAGATGGTTTAATGGAGATGTAGCTTTATATTTCTTTGATTTTAGATTCCTACAGTTCATCAGATTTTGCCCGAAAGGCTATTAAAATTACTGCAGGGGAAAGGTGCTCACACAAAACCAAGAATCTGAATTTATTCTATTTCAGTAATGAAAATAAGTTCGTTTTATGAAACAAGGATAGAACTGCAGCATGGGATGTAATGGTAAGCACTGCTTGCATTTTGGATGTAGGTACAGGAAGTAATTCATTAACAGCTTCATCTTCATTTTTTCACATAATTCACTTATATTTACATTTCAAGTAATTTAAATCACTACATTATTTGTGTCTTGGAGGGGTTATCCAAGCTATCATTGATTTAGCTACATCAGATCATAACAGCAGTGGAAATAACTCACAGACTACAGACACTATGTTTGTCATTCAAAGTTCCTAGTGCCATATGAAAGCTAATTCTCTCTAGCAATGTCTTTTAAAATGTGAAACAAATGCTTCTTTTTTCAGCCAACCAGACCCATGTGAATCTTGGTCTGCTGGAACTGATGACAAATGTGAATGTTCTTCACTGCTGTAAAATGAATCATTTCAAAGGTATTAAACTGAGATTTATTTACTAGGACAATTAATTGGAGATTCCATTAAATTTATTATTTTACATATATAATTTATTTTTGTTCATGGATCTACTATTATAGTTCTGTAATCATTTGCTGAATCTATTTTAAAACTCTAAGTCTGCAACACCATTTATGTTTTAGGAGAGCTCTGGGGAATGAAAAAGAAAATACTTGCTATTTTCTTTTCCTGAAATACAGGGCACACACTAAAATGAAAATTCACTTCAAATTAAAATTATCCACTGATGGATTGCTGTTTTTTTAAAATGTATTTGACTCCTCTAGTCTACAGAAAATTAATTTCTAATTTTGCATCAAAGTTTGCCCAAAAAGTAGTTTTTTCACAGCCTAACTATAAGGTAATCAATGCTGTATTTGAAGGTTGTATTAAGAAATTAGCAAGGAACAGTCAGCAACTTTGTGCATCTGCAATATCATGGCTTTACTCTACGCATCTTGATGAATAATTCAACCTCATCATACAAGCAGCACAATGAGTTTCAAGAGTAATGCTAGTGAATCAATGAAGATGATTAAGATATTAGCACACAGAGAAGAGGCAGAGAGCTCACTGGTGTGTTGAACAAGACCAAATCTATTTCATTTTATTCCAGCAGAGGACTTTGTGAGTTCTAAGTCATCTCTGATTTTCATGGAGGTTAAACATAGAGACCCAAAGTGGGACATCATTACAACTCATTATGTCTTCTGAGCAGCAACGTAATGCAGACACACACTCAAATTTCCTTTTTGATGGACTGCTAAGGTTCTGTCTGTACAGGACATTAGCAACAACCACTGGGAGAAGTTCAGGTAAGAGAAGCAAACCCACTGATTTTAAAGAGAGATAGACTATCCTTTCTGAGCACCTGTCAAAAACCTGAACAAAGCATGCTCCCCTTGATCTCTTTATAATTCATTAGCAATGGCATTCAAATCTGTCTCTCCCTGCTGAATATGCCCAAAGCAGTGAAAGAGAAAGATAAATAAAATCCATCTTTTCTTTGCTCCAGCTGTGAGGCCAAAACATTGCAAAAGTAAATTACTACCCTCACTATCCACCCCTAGCAGTTTCTTCACTCTACTCTTCAACAACATTCCCATATTAAAAATATGCTGAAATCTTGGATTAATCTTCCTAAAAGCTTGGGGCATCACAGAAGAAAATATTTTTATCTAATTTACTGATTAACAAGGGAAAAAAGAAAGTCCCATCACAATAATTGTCAGGCAGGGCTGTTTGATTCTGAAGTTCAAACTAAAAATAGTAGCAGAGTGAGTAATCTCAGGTCTCATCTTTTTGTTTTCTTCTGAAACAGCAAATTAATTCAATTAGTTGGAATAGGCCATGCGTATTTAATGTGACAATTTGAAATAGGAATACTACCTTTTAGCCTTGAGAATTCTAATTACAACATTAAGATTGTTTATAGAAATCTACAAATTTAAATGATTGCTATTAAACATCATCATCTTGGAGACGGAAGCTGAATGACTCCTGAGTCTGATAAGAGGAAACAGTCTTTCATTTCTAGATCACTGCTTTGACATCGAGCCAAGGTCACAACAATGAGAAGTTATTATCAACAAAAGACAGGCAGAGCCCTCTGTTAAAGGACTTCATGGTGTCAGGCAGTTTTCTGGTACCTTCCTAGGGATTGTGTTTTGTATGCAGCACTGCTCTGCAAGGACATTAAGATCAAGCTGATGCCTAGCCCAGAGTACAGTCCCTAGGTCCTTCAGTCTGGCATCCCAGTGGAGGTAGGGGATGGAGTGACATGTGATAGCAAAGACACAAGGGATACTGATGGACTAGAAATCATGGAAGCACCTGGGAATAGTCAGGAAGGAATTAGGCCTACTTCCCCCCAAAAAGGTGATGGGATCAATAGCCCAACTGAAGTGCATAAACACCAATGCATGCAGCATGGGCAACATACAGGAAGAGGTGGAAAGCACTGTACAGCATAAGAACTGTGACACAGTGATCATCCCAGAAACATGGTGGGACAATTTGCACAACTGGAGTGCTGTGTTGGATGGCTATAAACTCTTCATAAAGGATAGGCCAGGAAGGTTGTCTTGTGCTTAATGATGGTGATGACAGGGTTGGGTACTTATGGGTATGAAACAGAGGGAAGGCCAACAAGGCAGATACCATGGCAGGACTGCCCAACAAGGCTGAATAGGCAGATAAAATATTCTATATAAGCAGGTGGGACAAGTCTCACAATCACCACCACTTGTTCTTGTGGGGGACTTCAACTAACCAGATATCTGCTGGAAATACAACACAGCAGAGAGGAAACCATTTAAGATGTTCCTGGAGTGTGTGGAAGACAATTTCCTGGCGCAGCTGATGAGTGAGCCAACTAGGGAAGGCTCCCTGCTGGACCTGTTGTTCACAGAGAAGGACTTACGGGTGACATGAAGGCTGGAGACTGTCTTGGGCACAGAAATCATGAAATGGTAGTTTTCAATTCTTGGAGGAGAAGAGGGGTCAGTAGAACTGACAACTTGGACTTCCAGAGGGCAGATTTTGACATGTTCAGAAGACTGACTGACAGTCCTTTGGGAAGCAGTTCTGAAGGGCAAAGGAGTTCAAGAAGGCTGGGCATTCTTCAAGAATGAATCTTTAAAGTGCAGGACCTGGCTGTCCTGGTGTGCTGTAACATGAACTGGTGGGGAAGAAGACTGGCCAGGCTGAACAGATAACTTTGGTTGGAACACAGGAAGAAAAGGAAGGTCTATGGACTATGGAAGAAGGGGCAGACCACTCATGAAGACTACAAAAAATTTCATGAGGCTACGCAGGGAGAAAATCAGAAGGGACAAAATCCAACGATAATTTAATCTGGCTACTTCCATAAGAGACAATAAAACATGTTTCTATAAATGCATTAAAAGCAAGACAACTAAGGAGGACCTCCATCCCATATTGGATGAGTTTGGAAGCATAGTGACCAAGGATGAGGAAAAGCCTTCTTTGTCTCAGTCTTTAATAGGAACACCAGTTGTCCTCTGAGTGCCCAGCCTTCTGAGTTGGAAAATAGGGATGAAGAGTAGAATGAAGTGCCATAATCCAAAAGGAAATGGTCAGTGACCTACTTCACCATTTAGACACACACAAGTCTATAGGGTCAGATAGGATCCACCCAAGGGTACTGAAGGAGCTGGCAGAAGTGCTTGTCAAACTCCTTTCCATCTTTTATCAGGAGTCCTGGCTAACCAGGGAGGTCCCAGCTGACTGGAGGTTAGCAAATGTGATCTGGATAGGGAGCTGGACAGGCTGGATCAGTGGGCCAAGGCCAATGAAATGAGATTCAACAAGACTGCGTGTCAGATCCTGCACTTGGGTCAGAACAACCCCATGCAACACTACAGGGATGGGATGAGTGATTGGAAAGCTGTCCAGTGGAAAAGGATATGGGGGTGTTGGTCAACAAATGGCTGAATATGAGCCAGCAGTGTGCCCCGGTGGCCAAGAAGGCCAACAGCATCCTGGCTTGCATTAGAAACAACATGGCCAGCAGGACTAGGGAAGTGACTGTCCCCCTGTACTCGGCACTGGTGAGGCTGCACCTCAAAACTGTTCAATTTCAGGCCACTCACTACAAGAAGAATATTGAGGTGCTGGAGAGTGTTCAAAGGACAAAGAAGCTGGTGAGGAGTTTAGAGCACAAGTCTTACAAGGATTACCTGAGGAATGTAAGGTTGTTTAGCCTAGAGAAAAAGAGGCTCAGGGAAGACCTTATCCCTCTCTACCACTACCTGAAAGGAGGTTGTAGAGAGGCAGGGGTCAGTCTTTTCTCCCAATTAACAAGAGATAGGACAAGAGGAAATGGCCTCAAATTGTTCCAGGGGAAGTTTGGGTTGGCTATTATGAAAAAATTCTTCACCAGAAGTGTTGTAAAGCACTGGAACAGGCTGTCCAGGGAAGAGGTGGAGTCACCATACCTGGAGGTATTTAAAAGACATATAGATGTGATACTTAGGGACATGGTTTAGTGGTGACTTGGTAGTGCTATGTTAATGGTTGGACTTGATCTTAAAGGTCTCTTCCAACCAAAGTGATTCTATGATTCTATACTGGGGAGAGAAATTAGTTCCAAGTGTCATCAAATATCCAAATTCTACCAAAATGATTTTCTTTTAAAACAAAAACTAATGGCCTCTATAATACAAATTGTTTATCCATCTGAGAAAAAGTAATCTACAAGTACAGATAAAACAGCATCTGTGATGGGTGGAATCCAGAAGAACATCCCCAGGTATGACTGGCCATGTACACTTCTGATCTGGACCCTAATGCTGACACATAGACTTGACTTCCTGACTTGGCCTTCAACTTGCCTCATCACTTTCCTGGAGATCAAGAGCTGTGGCTGATGCTGGTTACTATCTCTGGACCTGACCCTGACCATGGCTGTTGCTTTCTGACTTGACTTCCCTGTTTAACCTCAGACCTGCTTCATCACTGCAAGTGATCTAGGCTTGTGGCTGGACCTGGTAACTGTCACCAGACCCACTCTGCTGACCTTGCTCAGGTCTGTGGGCCTGTTCCCTTGTTGGTGAGGTCTACGTCTATCTTTGACTGTTTTTTTATTGTGCGTGCTCCTGGTTACCTGTCCCTGGCAGAGCATCCTGACCTTGCTACTCCCTGACCCTTTGTTTTGGGCATAAATGGCAGGGTTGGGGTAGCAGGAGACGTGGGGTGCCCTGTGCAGAAGGAGATGATGAACTCCTCTGTGCCAGTCACAGTCAGCTTCCAGCTAGCTTGGCAAAAGCCAACACCATTTCATTGCATGCTGAAACTTCAGCCAGAGGAGAACATAGAAACTCTGCTGAAAAATATTTAAGAAAAAGATAGGGGTAGGAGACACAGAAGGGACTTCTGGTAGTGGCAGGAGACACAGATGTGAGGACATCCACAGGAGAGGACACAGAGAAAGACAGAGAGGAGGAGGGACATGGAAAATGGCACTTTGGGGACACAGCTTAGGGGACACAGCTTTGGGGACACTCCACCTTAGAAAAAGGCACTTCTTATTCTATCCAGTTTGCCTGTAACTTCCTATCAAACCTTTGAAGATTAAGGAGTATCTCCTGGAGTAACAGCTGTCAAAAAGTCTAATTTCCTTACACTAGTAATATATGTTCTAGAAGAATGACTGGTTTACAAATGATGCCACAATTTCAGCATTAAAGAACACATCTCTGCACACAGTTTGATACTTTTGAGCTCTGACGTGCCATTTCTAAAAATACAGTATTTTTATTCAAGTGATTATTTATAGTATTTGGCTTCCTTTTTGGCATAAGCATTAAGAAATTATCATCTATATGAGGAGTTCTGTATTTATGACTCTGAAATTAGCTGAACAAATGGCACTGAGCTGGTTTAAACGGTTACATTGCGTGCTAGCTGTTCCCAGGGAGACTTTTGAAGTGCATAGTATGTCCTTACTTACATTTTTTAACAGTTTATTTGAGTTATAGCATGCTAATGCAGACTGTGTGAAAGGATCATTCTTAGATTGCCACAGCCACTGAACAGACTGAATGGGTTAATGATTTTATTTCTCTTTAGAGAATACTTCCATCGTGACGTTATTCAAACTATTCGTTTTCTTTCTTCCTTCCAGAGCAGCGTTAGAAAATTACAGTGGTTATAAATCCTTCACTGTGGCTTTTCAAGCTGGAAATGCCAAGGTGCATTCACCATTTACCTCAGCAGGCCTGCTCACAGCAGCTATTACAAATAAGGTGAAATATATGTCAATGTCGTGCAACATTATTCTGACTTATCACTGCAGCTATCTTTGTAAATAACCTTTACAAGATCAGAAATACGATCTTTTACTATTTCTAGTATTAAAACGCTTGTTTTATTCTCAAACATCCCTGTCCAAAAAAAAAAAAAAAAGTCATTTCAAGAAATTACTGGTAACCTTTAATTGCAAACAAAGGTTGTATACAGAATACTGCCTGGAAGCAAATGCGAACACACTACTCTGAGTTATTCACACTGCTAGACTGCTCCTTAGTCTTGCTCTGGAGAGATCTAGCCAACTCTGTGGGACCAAACGTGGGAGATCTGTGAGGAAAGTATCTTCAGAAATCCCAGCATACAGGTGGTAGGCTTGAGAATGACCATGTTTATCTTGCTGCACTTGGTACAGTCCTCACAAACTATGCCAGCAAGTCTTCATGTGTATTTGCCTTCACGATCTTGCTGCAGGGTGTGCTACACCACTCCAGCATCACATCATAAAAAAACCCAGTGCTTTGAGACTTTAGGTAACATACAGTCACGCATGGAAGCTGCACAGGGAGCTGAGGGGATTTCTATCCACAGACAAGATGCCCAAGACCTTTATGTGTTATGCTTGGACCTGGTGTTCGCTTACAGCCCTCTGGCTCTGACCTGGAAATGCATATGGGATTAGAGTCACTGAGTTCTTTCCAGTTCCTGGCAGTTAGACCCCTCACATATACACATACATATACACATACATTGGTGTCCCTCCAGTTGCTCAGTAGAGTGCTATGGGCCCTACGACCAGAGGTCTTTCCTTCAGCTGCAGGCACCTAGAACTCTCTTCCATGTGGGTATCCAGATACTGACATACAGCCCCTACAGCACTCACACATGACAGAGAGTGGGTTTACACAGCAAACATTGTTAAGAAAAATTGTTAAGACTGAGGTTGTCAGAAACAGAGTTCAGTCAGAGGAGTTAACTGACTGGCAGCCTGTTTACATGTGGCCATCACCCTTCTCTTTATTTTCTCAAGCTTATTTGGTGCACCTTGGACCCAATTCTCTGCCTCTCCCTTAGGCTTTCTGTAACAAGTTTTGCAAAGTCCACAGGACCCCTCAAGCATCCCATAATACTCGGTCCTGTTCCATCTTCTTCTTATCAGTTACAAGGTTCAGGTTGACCTTCTTCAAGACTGTGCCTGAGTAGTGTTTCAGTGGCCTATCACTCACTGTCTGGGCAGTTCTGTTTTTTGTTACTGTCTCCATTAGCACCTACCCATCAGATCTGTGTATCTGTGTGTTCAATTTATCACTTCTCTTGTTATTTGTTTTTCAATTTATAATGAAGAGTTCTTAACCAGGTAATTTAATGAAGCAGATGCTCCTACATTCCCCATACCCACAGAATGATCAATCAACCTTAATGGCAGGCAAGTAAAGTCCAGCATGCATCATGTGAGATAACAGGGGGGTTTCTTTATGTCTCTAATTTCTAGAGTGTGAATGGTACATTTTTGCTACATGGAAGTGTTTTGTGGGGACTAGATGAACTAACTCTATTGACTCTCCATAGTCTGCTGTTACAATTAGTGAACAGGCTCCTATAGCCATATAACCACGAATGGAGAACTTTTTTGTTTGCCTGTCTTCTCTATTCCACGTCAAACTGTGACAGCAAAACATTCAGGCTGGACATACAAAAGCTGGAAGGTTCAATTCTGCAGCAACTGGTCTATAAGGAAAGGTAGTAACATCCTCACACAGGTTCTGCCAAATGTACCTAACACTTTGTATGGTTCTGGAGATCTTGGTGCCCATCTTCTGCTCAGCATTTGACACCTCACAGGCAGCTGGACATATGCACTTGCCAGATTTCAGAGCCCATCCTGCATTCCACAGCTACAAAGTTCCGCTTGCACTGTGCACAGCGTATCCTCAATGGTCTACCATGGTTTGGAGAATGACCAAGTGGTGCTGCTTGCAGTTAATGTTGTCATAGGGACATTGTGGGCAACATGGTCATGGATGAAGGGGCAAAGGCTCTTACCATCTCAGGAAGGAAAGCAACATGGATGACTTCTGAAAAGATGGTTTTGGAAAAGGCTTCATAGTCTTCTACTGTGATCCCACTGTGGACTGACTGGCAGGAGGAAGGTCCTATTAAACACTTATATGGAGCACACCTTCTCTCCTCCTTAGGTATGAGTCAAGATTCTCGGAAGGACAATGACTGCTGCAGGATGATGGAGATGACAGGTTCTCACAGGGAGCTCAGAGAGATCCTCACAGCACTTCCAGCCTATCCCATGTGCAGAGCAGGGGAGATTGGTTTTCTAGCTCACAAATCTCTCCCTGCTATGGGAAGACTGCTGGCCACAGCAACTCAGGCAGCCCACCAGACTGATACTACTTACAAGGAGTGGCACGCTGCATTTCTAGCAGTCATGTTCGTGGTCAGCCTGCATCTCCTGGATGTATTGCTCTTATGGCATGTTAGTGAACAGCAAGCAACTGACCATACGCTGCTGCAAACCGTGAGAGTTCTGCAAAAGTGCAAATCTTCCTGGCAAAATGCAGCAATGGCAAAAGTATCAGAGTTACTAGCAGCCTGTAGAGCATCAGAAAAGTCAACAGGCAGCCTGGGCTTACTGTAGGCAGCAGATATAGAATGCCTGGCTGCACCCCGTTATGGAGGTTACTGAAGCAATCCCATGTCACATAGGGAGCTAATAAGCAGTGAGTACATTGTGTGCTGTGCTAGAGAGGCATATTGATAAGTAGGCACAAAGCTCTTTCTGATGTGGTACAGAGAAAGATATTCATTCAAGTGCTATATGGACATAGCACTTCTCTCTAGAGCACTTTGAGCAATACAGGTATTAATGAATCCACACAACCAGTCCTGAGGGGCAGGGAAAACTCTCGGTGCTGAATACTGTCAGCAGCACAGACACAGAAATACTGTATTTAAGATGGTAAGGAGAAAAGAAATATTCCTATCTTTTTCCCCCTTTTTTTGGAACTAAGCAAACCATATACTTTTAAAGACACTGTACAGAAATAAAAATACCCCGTGTAGGTGGAAAATAAAGAAAACTAGATGAAATAACACTCTCATTATTTTTGGTGCTGAATTGCAATACCACAGTACTGTTGTAACAGGATGATTTAGCTCCGTATTATGCTCCCAGTTGTCTTATTTCCCTGTTAACAATGTTTGTATCTCTCCATGGCTGAAGTAACTCAGGGTTCTGCAAGAGTGATGTATGGAAACTTCTGCTAGTCAGTAAGCTTCTCTCACTAGCAGTGAGGGAAACACTAAGGAACTATTCTTCATCCGCACTTCATTATCTAGGACATAAACCAACATTTCCTGGTGAAAGTGAGCTGATCAAAAAATGTAAGAGAAAAGGAAAGACAGAGAACGGCTGAGAGGGTTGTTCACATTCTCCACATTTTTTTCAGTGCTAAAACAAGAAAATGAAGAATTTGAATTCATAACTGTGATTGAGAGAATCAAACTTAAGACACTTTCCGAATTGAGTGTAAAGCATCCAAGTGCTTGCATTTCCACTAGCCTTGGATGAGCACTTGGATTGTGCCGTAATATGACCATGACCTGAAAGTTAAGACTCTAAAATAAATGCATGTGATTAGCAAAACCTTGATTTTTTTCAGTCAAAACAGAAGGCTTCTACTGCAACAGCCTCTGCTATGGAATTAGACCTAGATTTACTTGGCATGAAGAATGTGAGGGGTTCTCCCCTCCAATTACTGGGGAGCACATTCTTGTGCCCGTTTCTTCTCACCCTCTCCTCTCCTCTCCTCTCCTCTCCTCTCCTCTCCTCTCCTCTCCTCTCCTCTCCTCTCCTCTCCTCTCCTCTCCTCTAAAATTAGTGGGGAACCGTGTCTAAACACTTACAATATACAGTATCATAGAATTGTTCTGGCTGGAAGAGACCTTTAAGATCATCAAGACCAACTGTTAATCCAGCACTGCCAGGTCACCACTAAACCATGTCCCTCAGCACCACATCTACATGTGTTTCAAATCTCTCCAGGAACGGTGACTCCACCATTTCCCTGGTCAGCCTGTTCCACTGCTTTACAGTCATTTATGTGAAGAAGAAAAAGTCTGCAGTGGCCCTAGCCACACACCCCTCTGGGTACAGCCCAGGTCTGGAAGCCACCTCCTGGATGCCCAGGCCTGGACATGCTCCCTCGGCAAACCTTGCAGTCCTGTAGAGGCTCCCCCAAGCCTACACAAGCTATCACAGAATAATTCCCGTTGGAAGGGACCTCTGTAGGTCTATAGCCCAACATCCTGCTCAAAGCGGTGCCAACTTCAATGCTAGAACAGGACCTTATCCTCTTGAGCTTTTAAAATCAAGAACATCTTTAAAGACACCAAGCACCCTGTTCCAGTGCCCAACTGCTCTTGCTGTGATAACTACATGGGGAATCATGCTTCAGACACTTTCTAGCTTTTTTAGAATAGCTACTTTTCCAAGTTCATATCCAAGCTCATATGCATATATTGGGAAGCTCTCTGAGACGGAGCTGCATTTTACACAAAGTTTTTATAGCGTCCATTCATGATTGGTGAGTTTGGTAACAAGTGTAACAACCATCAAATCAAGCTGTAAAGTAAGCAGGACATAGTCATGTTTTATACTCAGCAGTACCTTTGGTGTTTCAAACCTCTGTCCCTTGCTGCCTTAAAAGGGTCTTTGCCCTGGAGACAGGAGTGGTATGTACCCTCCAAGAAACCACTGATGTAATGGAAGAACACTTTACAAAGAACCTTTGTTTCCTAATGTAAATATGAAGGGTTTCCTATGCTAGGACACTTAGAGAGGTGAGATTGTGTAGTTTTTTTAATTTTATAACAAATAAGGATAAAAACTGCATAAGGAAGAAAGGCAGCTCTGGGATTTGCCTCTTTTGTCATTTAGGTCTCCCTAATATCACTGGGTGGTGCAGCACCCATAGTGACACAGCTCTGTTCAGAAGAGACCCGTAGTCTGTCTTCAGTGTACTCACAAAGTAACAGTGCATTTTTTCCTTTTACAGAACCTATTTCAGATTTAGCATTATTGACTTATTACATAACAAAAATTAAAATAAATCATTTCATGTTGCCTGCTTAATTTACAAATGTTTAATTACATACTCTCTTTTCCACTGTCACGCTTATCCATGATCCTTGACTTGGTAAAAGTTATTAGCCATCTTCAAAAAACAAAGTCGATCTAAGGACTGTAACCAGCACATAGTATCAGACAATTTGCATAAAGGGTCATTTTCTGGGGTGTTTGCTTTTTTGTGGACAAACTCATTACCATGGAAATGGAGTTGAGCCATTTTGCAAGCAATCTAATTGTTAGCATCTATGTCCTCGTTATTTGTATAGGGCAGCAATTTGCATTAGGCGTTACCAAGTGTAACAGAAACCCATGAGTTTTGAGAAATGGAGGCTATTTTTCATCAAAGGCTGAACGTACTGTGTACCAGCTCCAGTCTAGAATCACCAACCAACCTCTGCAAGCCTAAAGTGCACAGCTCCTCTGGAGCCTGAATATGTACTGTTTATATCTGTAGGAGTAACATCAGATTCCCAGCCCATACATTTGAAGTCTTCCTCCCCTAATGCTTTCATTTTTGAACAAGCTTTAGCTCTGTAAACCTTGGAGACAGCATTATGGTATGCCTGCATAGTTTCAACAAAGGAATTAAGATAAATAAAGCATTAATAAAATAGCAAATGGAAGCCAAACTGATCACTTTTTAACTAGTAATCAGAAGCTTAAACTTTCATCCTGTTTCCAAACAGTAAATCTTTTTTCAGAAAATGCTGCCAATTTAGCATTGTTGAACTCTGGAATGCAGCCATCCACAAATAAACACAGTTGCACGTTATTTTGGTTAGCTTTTGCTAAAACCATATGCTGTGGTTTGGTTTTTTTTTTTTAATTAAAAAAGCATCTGAGAAAAAACTCCAGTGTTCACACAGGGTAAAACATCTTTCAACGTTCTAAAGTGTCAACAAAACACTAAAGTAGAAAGAATAGTTTTCTCTCCTCCTTCAATGCATTCTGTTAGTAAGGTTTGCAGAGTGGTTTTTAACAGACGTTTTTACTTGTTTATGAAGACACTTTTCAGTCACCTGTGTTGTGACAAATCAAGGTTTTGATGCAGCAAGGATTGGACACATCTAAACCACACTGAGATGAAATAAGCAGTCCATGCTCCTTTGGCAGTTACCAGGGTTGTAATCCTCATCTAGGTAGCACAGTGACAAAGCAGATAAATACTGGGGGCTAGTTTTCATTTTCTGACAATATTCAAAATTATTTAATGTAATTGAGTAGATCAGATCTGAAGTATCAGAAAAGAGTTAATATTTTTTCACTGTCAGCTTCCAGATAAAAAATGTACCCTGTAAACATATACGTTGTGCTAACTAGGAATAGATTAGACTACAAGTCGCATTGTACCTCAGACATGAAGGAAATTGTTTTCTTGTCTCTTTTGACTTTTGGCAGGAAACTTGTGGTTTATTGAACAATATTGGATGCTAAGTGTGAATTTGCCTCTTCTAGTCATTAGGAATTGATCAATCACTGTCAAAATGTATATATAATTGCAGGGTATTGAGCTGCTGTCACCAGCACCACTGTTTCTTGGCTGGAAGAGGAGGCAGCCCAGGTTCCATTACCTTCCTTATAAAAAAACAAACTGACTTCTCCAGTCTTCAGTCAGCTTCTAGTTTGCCAGGCTCTTAGTTTTATGGAAAAGGTTCAAAAACCTTTTCTTGATTCAAACCAAGTATTTATTCCTTAAACAAGACAGAGAAAATTAACAGATAAATAAGCCAGCCATTTGGTAGGGCTGCATCTCAAGTCCCTGCTTCCAGCAGCAATTCTACTTCTGGAGGGGTTGCAAGGAACCATGGCCCTGCTTCTTGCACTGTTGAGGGTAGGAAGAAGCCTTTCTCCCAAAGCCTTCAGTTAAATAATTTCCTGCTTCAATAAACATTTATAACTGTAGTTATACACATTGCAATAGTCTTAACAAATAATTTGTCACCTCTCCTCTTATCAAGACTAATACATAGACAAGTAGTAATGGCACTCCTAATGGAGGTGGAAGATATGACCTGGTTTGACTCATTTGGTTGATAAATATGTTTCAATTTGATAGCTATAACCAGGAGCTGACTTTATATCTTAACCAGTGGTTACTAGATGAAAGCAGACTGAATGTACATGAACAGTATTAGCTATTGCTCCTCTTGGTTTTGACACTAATGCTCTGTGTTTTGATTTCCTTGCATTTGTTGCTACCTTTCTTATAAATGCCTGAAAATGTTTATATTTTTATTCAGCCCAAGCAATTTATTTTTTCATTTGCAAGGACACACCATTATGTCATCTACTCCTACAACCCCAACAGCATGCTGTACACTTACTTTACAAAATGTATAGTATTACAAATTCAATCTAATCCTAGAATTGAATCAGAGGTTTGTCTCCTTCCAAAGTCTTTCAGTTCTGTGCTTACAACATTTTAAGCATATTCTTTTGCCAGGTAAGTAAATTACTACCTGTTAAAGACATTGCCATGACATTTAGCGACATCTTCACACACACCCCTTTGTAATTTGTCCTAAGCATTGATTATGGTTAATCTTTGGTGGTAAAATGGATCATTCCTGTCTCACAGTTTTCCCTGCTTTTCCAGATGAAGAGATTAGGAGTTGGGATGGCAAACAGAGCAATGACAAATGCTCCTTAGCTGCCTTCCAAGATTAGAGCCAGAAGGCCAACCACTTCAAGTCTGACTATGATGGTTCCTCTTGCACCCCTCCAGGGACACCTTCTTGCTTAAGTCTCTGAACACTCCAGTCTGGAAGGACCCAGGAAATTACAAGCCAGTCAGCCTCATGTCCATCCCTGGAAAGGTGATGGAACAGCTCATTCTGGAGGCACATGGAAGAGAATAAAGTTATCAGAATTAGTCAGCATGGATTCACCAAGGGGAAATCATTCCTAACTAATTGGATAGTCTTCTGTGATGTTGTGACTAGCAGGGTAGATGGGGCAAAAGCAGCAGATGTTGTCTACCTTGACTTCATCAAGGCTTTTGACACGGTCTCCCATAACATCCTCATAGGTAAGCTCAGGAAGTGTGGGTCAAATGAGTGAACAGTGACGTGGATTAAGAACTGGCTGAATGACAGAGTTCAGAAGGTTGTGATCAGCAGTACAGAGTCAAGCTGGAGGCCTGTAGCTAGTGGTGTTCCCCAGAGGTCAGTGCTGGGTCCAGTCTTGCTCAATATCTTCATCAACAATCTGGATGAAGAGATGGAGTCTACCCTCAGCAAGTTTGCTGATGATGCAGAACTGGAAGGAGTGGCTGACACACAAGAAGGCTGGAACATCTCTCTGATGAGGAATGACTGATAAACCTGTGGCTGTTTAGTCTGGAGAGAGCTGAGAGGGGACCTTATCACTGCTTATAAATATCTGAAGGGTGGATTTCAAGAACATGGAGCCAGTCTTTTCTTAGTAGTGCCCGGCAACAGGACAAGGGACAATGGGGACAAATGGGAACATAGGAGGTTCCATCTGAACAGAGGAAATGCTCCTTTACCATGAGGGAGATGGAGTACTGGAACAGGCTGCCCAGAAAGGTTGTGGAGTCTCCTTCTGTGGAGACTTTCAAAACCCACCTGGATGCAATCTTCCCTAGGTGAACCTGCTTTGGCAGGGGGGGTTGGACTAGATAATCTCCACAGGTCCCTTACAACCCCTAGGAATCTGTGATTCTGTGAATGCAACAGTAGCTCCGTGACTCAGGAGTCATCTTAACAAACCTGTACAAGCTTCAGCACTTAATCTAACAGCCTCGTGAGCCTGATGCAGCTTGATATGAAGTGAGGAGGAACATCTCTCTGTCAGTGCTGCCTCTCCTGAGCACTAATCAGATCATGATTATTCTAAGTGGACATTTATGTCTATAGCAAAACCACAGAAATATAGATGCTTTAGGAAGCAACAGATGTACTGTCAAGAGCATGAGTGTGTAAAACCTAGTAAAAACTTTATTATTCTCAGAGTAAGCAGTACTTGAGTCTTTGTTCCTTTCTTCTCTGCAGACGCTTCTGTACCACTTTCCTCCCTGGTGCCAGTGATGACTACACTTGACACATCCTAATCTTGTCTCAAGCTGTGGGTGGGTTTAGATGTGAGTCAGCTTCTAGAGAGTAACGGCAGCTGGAACCATTGAGAGACTTCAGGCTGCTATTGCTTGTCTCCACTTTAGTAGACACCTTTGTACTGTCTACCTCACCTTCAAAATATTCACTCCAGTCTTGGCTCAGATCTGGCAGTGTTTCTCCAAACATCTGAGCCTCTTCCCTCCCAACGCATCCTATAGAAATACTGATTGCAGTGATTTTATATGATTAAAGAAATACATTGCTAGAGAGCCTCCCAGCAAGTTGATTTATAGCGGTGTGAACACTCTGGTAACTGCTTGTAATAAGTTACCAGTCCAGACTACAGTATCTTGCACTTATTAATGTGGTGGGAAACTCTTTTTGCTTGTAAAGCTTTTCTGAGTTTTGCCCCCTCTTCTTGGTTCACTTCTGGTAAATTTTTAAAAGGATGCTTTGTCACCTTGGAAAAACTGCCTGTACTCTTAATGTACTTTGTGTTTGTGCCTTAAGACAGTAGATTTATAAACATTGCTTTAGATATATTTCAGCCCTTTTCCACCACACATTCTCATTAAAAAGGTCAATGAATGTTTCTGGTAAACTTTTGGACTCAATTATCACAAAAAAATAATAAGATTCACAGTTACAAAGGGGTTTGTTCATCAATTTTAAACACATGATCACATCATGTGAATTAGCCTCCTTTTCTTGACTTATGAAAAAGAGAAAAACACTGTTCAGTTTTCAATCTTTCTGCTTCTACTGGGAATTATTATTCATCTTTAATCCCTTTTTTCTGGAAATCATGTTACCACAGGGAAGAATCTGAACGTATACTGTCAATACACACAATAGTTTTACACCTATTCACAAATTGGGGGGTTTTTAACCTTTCTGGGTTTACCCATCTCTTCATTCTTCCTCACGTTCTGTCTTTTGGCACTGAGCTGAGAGTTCTTATTTGCTACCTATAGCAATCCACAGCTCTTTCCACCTGTTACATTTAATTGAGAGTCCAGGAATACATTTGGTGGTCAATATTCCTCTGGAAATTGTATTTGTTAACAATGAACCCCACCTAATGTCACATTTCCTGCTTACCAGACCTGTTATCTCTGGATGTCTGAAATGCCTCCATCTGCCTTAGCCTAAATAACATTCTGCCATCTGCAAACATTTGCCTATTTTTATTTATTGGACTTCCAGGCTTGATAAGTCATTTTAGAATCATAGAATTGTCAAGGTTGGAAGGAACCTTAAAGATCATCTAGTTCCAACCCCCCTGCCTATGGCAGGGACACCTCCCTCTAGATCAGGTTGTTCAGAGCCCCATCCAGACTGGTCTTAAAAATCTCTATGGATGGGGCTTCCACCACCTCTCTGGGCAACCTGTTCCACTGTCTCACCACCCTCATGGTGAAGAAATTCTTCCTAATGTCTAACCTGAATCAACCTATCTCTAGTTTTAATCCATTCCCTCCAGTCCTATCACTGCCCAACAGCCTAAAAAGTCCCTTCCCAGCTTTCTTGTTGGCCCCCCCTTAAGATACTGGAAGGCCACAATAAGGTCTCCCCAGAGCCTTCTCTTCCCCAGACTGAACAACCCCAACTCTCTCAGTCTGTCCTCATAGGAGAGGTGCTCCAGCCCTTGTGGCCCTTCTCTGGACACATTCTAGCACATCCATGTCCTGCTTGTAATAGGGGCTCCAGAACTGGACACAGTACTCCAGGTGAGGTCTCACGAGAGTGGAGTAGAGGGGAAGAATGAAGAATCACCTGCCTCAACCTGCTGGCCACGCTTCCCTTGATGCAGCCCAGGATACGATTGGCTTTCTGGGCTGCAAGAGCACACTGATGGCTCATGTTGAGCTTCTCATCCACCAGTACTCCCAAGTAAGTCCTTTTCTTCAGGGCTGCTCTCAAGCCAGTCACTGCCCAGCCTATATTGGTGCTTGGGATTGCTCTGACCCAGATGGAGGACCTTGCACTTGGCCTTGTTGAACTTCATGAGGTTGGCATGGGCCCACCTCTCCAGCCTGTCAAGGTCCCTCTGGATGGCGTCCCTTCCCTCCAGTGTGTCAGCCGCCCCACACAGCTTGGTGTCGTCGGCAAACTTGCTGAGGGTCCACTCAATGCCACCATCCATGTCACTGACAAAGATGTTAAACAAGACTGGTCTCAGTACTGATCTCTGAGGGACTCCACTTGTCACTGGTCTCCACTTGGATACGGACCCATTGACAACTACTCTTTGGGAGCAGCCATCAAGCCAGTTCTTTATCCACTGAATTGTCCATCCATCAAACCCATATTTCACCAGCTTGGAAACTAGAATATCATGTGGGACAGTGTCAAAGGCCTTACTCAGGTCCAGGTAAATGACACTGGTTGCTCTTCCCCTGTCTATTGATGTCGCGACCTTCTCATAAAATGCCACCAAGTTAGTCAGGCATAATTTGCCCTTGGTGAAGCCACATTAGTTGTAGCCAATCACTTCATCGTTATTCATCTGCCTCAGTAGTGCCTCCAGGAGGATCTGCTCCATGATTTTACCAGGCACAGAAGTGAGACTGACTGGCCTATAGTTCCCAGGTTCATCCGCCTTTCCATTTTTGAAGATAGGGGTTATATTTCCCCTTTTCCAGTCAGTGGGGACTTCACCGGACTGCCATGTCTTTTGGAATATAATAGATAGTGGTTTAGCAACCTCATTCTCCAGTTCCCTCAGCACCCATGGGTGTATCCCGTCAGGTCCCATGGCCTTGTGCACTTTCAGGTTCATCAGATGGTCATGAACCTGATCTCCACTTGCAATGGGCAGTTCTTTCATCCAACCCCTGACATTATCTTCTGTGACTCCAGGAGTGTGGCTGGAGCCCTTGCCAGTGAAGACTGAGGAAAAGAAGTTGTTGAGAACCTCAGACTTCTCATTATCATTGCCACCACTTCTCCCATTTCCTTTCTGAGGGGGTCTACACCTTCCATAGTATTTTTCTTGCCAGTAATATACCTATAGAAATTCTTGGTGTTTCCCTTGATCTCCCTGGCTAGATTTAATTCTAACTGAGGTTTAGCTTTTCTAACCAGGTCTCTTGCTGCTCGGGTAGCTTCCCTGTATACACCCCATTCTAGCTGTCCTTCTTTCCACTCCTTGTAGAGTTTGTTTTTGCATGACAGCATGTCCAGGTGCTCCTTATTCATCCAGGCAGGTCTCCTAGCATTCTTTCCTGCCTTTCTCTTTGTTGGTATAGTTTGTTCCTGGACACGGAGAAGGTGATCCTTGGATACTGAACAGCTGTCCTGGGCCACCCCTACCCTCTAGGGCTTTGTCCCATGGCACTTTGGCCAGCAGATTCCTGAAGTGATCAAAGTCTGCACGCCTAAAGTCCAGGGTCATAAGCTTGGAGTACATCCTCCTAGCAGCCCTGAGAATCTGAAATTCTATCACTTTGTGACCACTGCAGCCTAGGTTGTCCCCAGGTTTCACATCAATCACTAGCCCTTCCCTGTTGGTCAGAACAAGGTCCAGAATAGCCCCTTTCCTTGTAAGTTCCTCTACCATTTGGAGGAGGAAGTTGTCATTTACACATTCCAGGAACATGCTGGATGGCTGGTGCCACTTGAAACTGAATTGTCTAACTCAATCAGGCAGAGGCACAAGATAACTGAAAATTGTTTCTGCTAGAGAAACTGAGAAATGAACAAGCTTTTCTCCTGTTTGAACTGTGATTACTGTTCCATCTGCCCAGCCAGGTAGCTTTGCACTCTGCTTAGCTCCACAAGAGTATAGTGGCAATTTGCAGAGCAATACCAAACTAAGAACAACAGAATGAACAGGTTATCTTGATGAAATGGAGAAACAGACTGAAAAAAAAAAAATTAAGTTGCACCTAGATACAATTAAACACCTGCACATATACACAGTAAGGACCAGAAGGAAAGGATCTGAAGGTTATTATACCAAAAAGACAGTCAGTTCCTGTTGTGGAAGAGATAGTTACAAATACAAGTAAAACCTGCAAGAACCATAAGCAGTCCTTCAGCTCTATTTGGTAGGCTTTAGCCAGAACAATGTTCATGCTGTAGTGCTTTTTTTCCTGGAAAGTTGAGAAAGAGGAAAACCAATTTGAATGAAGTCTGTATCTGGCTTTGTTTAGCCTGAGGAAGAAGAGACAAAGGGAAAAAGGACAAGAGTTTGCAAATATATAAAAAGCTCTTGCTAAACAGAAGGAAGTAACATCTCCCATGCCCATGTGACTAGTTGAACAAAATAAGAGTCTAGCATTACAACAAAAGAGAAGCAAGTTGTATGTTAGGAAAAAAGAATTCCTTCTAACAGTCAGCACCAGATGGAATTGCTGGAGAGGCTGTGAAGCCACAGGAGCCCTATAAAACAAATGTCTGTTGTGAATTTCTTGGGGCATAACATGGTTGGGATTCATCTTGCCCAATTCTATCTATCAAAAAGCATTCACCATTCAGTTTATCATTTGGGAAGTCTTCGCAGTCAGTTGGAGACAGACTTTACGCCAGAAGCAATTTTTCTTATCCTAAGTGAGGTAGCTAGACTAGGTAGGGTGGGGGTGGATGCCTATGGTTAACACAAAAAGAGTCTGGAGACACCATACAGTTCTGGCCATGTGACTGGCTTCTATGGTATTTTTTTAATGGTTGCAAGCCAAAAGAAACGTGATGCTCTTTAAAAAGCATTATGTCCTGCTTGTTCAAATGTCTACATCTTTAGAACTCAGTGCCATAGCAAAAGGTTCCTAAATTTTCCTGTGACTGACTTGAAACAGTTGTTCATTTAAACGATCCACTTAGAGAAATAAATGAGGAGCTCCTGATCTTTCAAAATCTTTAGCATACAGCTTTCTCTGCAAGAGCCAATTGTAACAGCAGTGTTTCATTGCGTGCTACTTGGTCCAAAAGCTTAACTTGTCCAAGCAGAGAGAAAAGTTCCAGCAGAACCATTGTGACTGCCTACGCATCAAAGAAAATGAATAGCTTAAGAGAAAAACTTACAAGTTGTTAAGGTCTTAAAAGATATTAAGATATGCATTAAAGTAATTTATTAATTACATTAATATCTTAAAAGATATTAAGTCATGTATTGTGGACTTACAAAATGTATCGGCATTTAAAAATGCAAACAAAGGCTAATATAACTGAAAAAATTATTCTCCATGATTTACTTGGCTGCCTTTAATAATTAGTGCAGGAAAAAATCCCAGCACAGTAAGAGAGATGCAATGAAAATTGATCCTGAGCAAAGAACAGAAAATATAGAAATTATTTTCCCATTGTGAGTTGACTTTGTAATGTTGGTGTAAATAGAATGACAACAACTTAACTGATATTTATGTTAAGTATTTTCCATTTATAAGCAGTATAGATACGAGATTAAACCAGGAAGTGTTAAATATGTATGGCTATTGTACATGAAATTTCTTATCTTACAGATATACAAACACTTTGGAAAGAAAAAGCCATATACATGGCCATGTGATATTTCCACTGGCATCATTCTCATTATTATTAATGGATGCACTGGGAGTAAATCTGGACCCCAGCAAAACCATAAATAATACTAGAGCACAAGTGCCTTTTTCTTTTCCTTTTTTCTCCTAAAGCCAGTCTGCTCAAAGAGGTTTGAAGTCCAACAGCTACAATGCATTGTTAATGAGTGCTGAATCTGTTCAGCAGTTACTCTTATATCTCATTTCAGGTTAATAACATAGAAAAAAATTCCCTTTTATGAGTATTAAGTTCACACATGGATGATGTGTGAGTAGAGGGAATACATACTAACTTCCAAACTGCCAATACACAGGAGTTATGAGCTGTCAACTCTCTTTCACATCATCAATCTACAAGAAAACCTTTGAAACCATCAAAGCTTTGATTACAGCATTGATCTAAAACAGTAGAAATAGAAGATGAATTAAGAGTTCCTGAAAATAATTACTTTAGAATTAGCTTGACATTCACACAGCTAAACAGGAAAGCAACACTTTCGTTACTATAGAAATGAAACAGTATATTAGATTTCACTCACGCAGAAAAATTTACAGATTCTAATAGAGGAAAACATATGCTTACAAAATTGACAATGGGTACAGCAACTGATCTTGGACACTGCAGTGTAATTGACTGTCATCCCTTCAGGACTTTGTCATAATGTCACATTTAAAATCCTAATAGACCAGTGACTTGGAAAAATGTTATTAGGGCTCACATTTCTGGTGATAAGGTTTGTGCAAGATTACAGCTAAAATAAAATAGGATGCACGCCTTACATAATGGCATAAGAACTTCCTGGAAGAATCTCTAACAAATTGGAAGGCACATGTGCCTTGGAAGATCACTGTGGAAAATTTGTCTACTAACACATAAAACCAGATGTAAATCTGTGGATTTTTTTTTAATTAGAGAAATAATCAAATCATAAACATTAACATCCTAAAGTGACCTACACATGACATCATTGATATAGTAATAGGTGGAAGACAGCATGTAGGCTGAAACATATGGTAAGTGTTGGCCTTTGTAATGTACAACACATTATACAAAGGATGGGAAAGATGAAATGCATCTGCACTTGAAAAATGATTTTGTTTTTCTTTTAGCACAACATTCAACAGGAAAAGAGCAACACACCAAGAAGTCATGTTTCACTATAGACTACTTCCACGGTGTCTCTCACAATTCAATACAGAGAAAATACAAGATGTCACAAAACCATGGAAATTTATATTATGATTAAAAATTGCCAATCACACATGAAATGGAATCATGTGTAACAAACAAGCATCCTGGGAACATTAGGGCTGAGATTTATCTGCTATAACCTGGCAGAACTATCTGATCTATTAATATAGATACCCACATTCAGGTAAGAAGAATCTAACTCTGGGATTCTCTCTTTCTCTACCCAGCAATAAAAAGAGTGTAGGTAACTAACGGTGCATTAGACATCTACAGTGCAATATCTACAATTCCATTATTGCAATGTACATTGCAATGTTGCAGAAGTCTACATGCTATTCAGGTAGATGTCAGTCTAAGAAAGTTTCTCTGGATTTGGTGATTTTAGAATTGCTTGCTTTCCATTAATGTCAGCAGAATGTCTATGGAAACCAGTGTGAAAGCAGGTTTCTTCCACCTCAAAAGTTTGTATCTGTCAACAGAAAAAAGAGTATCCTTACCTTTGATACTCTACACCATACAATCTGTAAGGGTGTATCTATGGGAAGGAACGATTTTGTTAAGACTCCAGGAAGCATATCATGTGGACAGTGCCTTCTACACTGAGGAAACCCCACTAGCTCAGGCAAAGCGTAGCACTTGCAGAGCTGTCCAAAGCAGTAGTCCAAAAGATGCAATATGGCCTTTCACGTTCCTAGTTTGAACCAGTGTTACTTTCATAGACTATACTTTGTGATGTATTGAGCAGCATAAGCAAGTCTGGACTATCAGAATTTAGTACCTGCAAGATACATCAACTGTTTCAGAAATATAATCTCAATTTCAGAAGAAAAAGGGAGGGTTCTTCACAATCATGGAGGTTAAATCTATGAGCAACTTTCTTACATCTGCAGTGTCAGTACATCAGGATCACAGAGTAATACCATGAACACTAAGCCAAACCAGAACACTGCTTATGGGGCTCAGAATGACCATAGCTTGTACAGATATTCTGGCATTCCAGACCCTGAGCAAGCTGTTGCACTGTATGAAAGAGCCCTTCCAAGAAGAGATTCTCTGCTGAGCTAGCAGAATTAATTTTAACTATTACTTAACTAATAGTAATTAAACAGCATTAATAATTCTTAACTCTTAAATCTTTCCTGTGAAACAATGTCTTATATAAACAGCAGTTTGCTCATTTAAATTTCACCTGTATGGAGAAGAGTCAAACATATCTGTGAGGACCACAGGTCATAATCCCCTGGATCAAGTCATCACCATTGTTTCAGCCTCTGTGTGTATGTTAAGTGCCATGGTATCAGCGCCAATGATAGTTGTACAAATTTACATTATCAGAACCTGTTAGCATCAATTTCATAAGTTCGTAACACACCACAGAGGCTGATGTCACTTATGTGCTTATTTTGATACATCTGCCAGGTAACTTTTATGTGGTGTTTTGCATGAATAAGAATATTTGTGCAAATTGTGTAACACTACCAAAATCTGTGGCTTATTCTCCATTTTGACTCTTGACTGAGCATTTCTTTCTTTATATCATGGTATGTTATTTCCATGCCTTGCAGATCTGAAGGTGAAATGGTGCCCAGTTGTGGATGGCTGTCAAATCATAGCATTTCTTGCATTTTGCCTCAAGCTCAGTAAAGCCGTTAGAGGTTTAGAGGGTCACAGCAGTGCCTGTTAAGTGACAGTTCTGCAGTCTGATCTTTTGAATTCAAAGGGGAAAACTAAAACAAAAACAAACTATTACAAATGCAGTAGCCTTGGTAATAATTTGGGTGACATGAAAGCTCAGGATATACATGAATTAGGACCTTAACAGTAGGTAAATTCCTATTCCATTCCAGGCTCCTTTTGTCTGAATGGTGAGTACACATCTGGAAACATGTATCCCAACTAATTAGGAGTCTTACTTGTGTTCATTGCTGCATTTTTCTGTGACTGCTGTCCTAGCTGTATTGCTGCAAAATAATCAATTCTTTAAAGCACTCCAGGCTTTAAAAAGTATGTACCACATCAAAACTTTAATCACTTCAAGTATCTACAGAAATGTTATGTTCTCCTTGCTTATGTTCATGGTGGATGGTTTATGTTGGCAATGATTTAAATTTTGCTGTTATCTGGCTGTATCCCTTACAAAGAAGGGATTTCATGTGATTAACTTTGATTTCTTCAAGCTGGATAATATCTTGATTGAACTTCACGTAGCCTGGGTCCTTGCCATCACCTGCATTTCTGATTGTGTTCTGCCTCAGTTGGTGCTGCTTTTATCACACCATCAGCTCTTTAATATACAGTACTTCAAAAAGTTTTAATGTTCTTTTGCTGAAGCTTTTCATTAACTGACCCTAATAGAAAACATAGACAAAAATTTTTACAGCACTTGGATGTGTACTTAAGATAATTGCTTGTCTAAACCAAACTGCATATATCTGACTTTCTTATAAGAATATGTTTAACTGCCTATTTGGTTCAAAATATATGTCAATCTAGAAACAGAGACTTGTTATAGCCTGGATAAAAACTGCTGGGATCCAAACAAATGCTGAAATGTAATCTCTCTAAGTGTAACAAACCCTAACAATATATGACTAATAATAAACTCTAATGTCTGACCAAAGCTAAATGGTAACCCTAATCCTTAATCTGAACCCTAATCCTAAAATTCAGCTAAACCCTAAGAATAACACTAACCCAGACCCTAAATCTAACCCAAATTTAAAACCTAACCTTAATATTGCTCATCAATCTAAGCCTAACTGCACCCTGACTAAAAGACAAAATCTAAACCTAAAGTTTAATAACAGCTTTAGCCTAATCCTAAAGCCTAACCTTAAAAGGTCTCCTTATCCTTAACCCTAACCCAATCATAATGCTAAACCAAACCCAAATCCTAAACCAAACCAAATCACTTACCTCTAACTTAGATACCAAGTCTGAACACTAACAGTAAACCAAAACTCCAACCAGAGACACCCCTAACTCAAACCCTGTCCCTGAACTCTAAATATAAATGGTGCTAGTGGTTGGAGCTTGTGATAGGCTGTGGGGATTGTTCTAGGGGTTAGGGATTGATGTTAAAACTGCCATCATGGAGCAATTTTCATAAGAGTAAATTTTAAATTGAAATTAAGTAGAACTGTCAAAGAAAAAAACAGCAATAATATCAAATCACTGGCACAAGACAACTTTTACCCAGGTATTCCTAAGAAATTAGAGGGTAAAGTAGCTTAACTAGTAACGCAGGTCTGCAACCTCTCCCATAAAACTTCAAAAATCAGAATACAGTGATAATTTCTAATTATATTTGTGGGATCCATAACTACAGACCAGTACATCTGATGCTTACACAGTCAAATCAGTGACAATCATGACAAAGAATAGAATTAGAGAAGACAGAGAGATATCACAGAATCGTTCAGGTTGGAAAAGACCTTCAAGATCATCAAGTCCAACCTCAACCTAACGCTACTACCCTAACTCTTAACAAGCCACCAATAAACCATGTCCCTGAGCACCACATCCAAATGATTTTTAAACACATTCAGGGATGGCAACTCAACCACTTCCCTGGGGAGCCTGTTCCAGCGCTTAACAACCCTTTCTGTAAAGAAGTTTATCCTGATATCCAACCTAAACCCACCCTGATGCAACTTGAGGCCATTTCCCCTTGTCCTGTCATCAGTGAGAAGAGACCAGCCCTGCTCTTACTACAACCTCCTTTTTGTAGAACAGTAAGGTCTCCCCTCAGCCTCCTTTTCCTCAGACTAAACAGCCCCAGCTCCCTCAGTTGCTCCTCGTAGGGTATCTTTTCCAAATCCTTCACCAGCCTTGTTGCTCTCCTTTGGACCTGCTCCAGGACCTCAATGTCCTTTCTGTATTGACGTGCCCAAAACTGCACACAGTACTTGAGGTGGGGCCTCACAAGTGCTGAGTACAGGGACAGGATTACTTCCCTAGTCCTGCTGGTCGCACCATTTCTGATACAAGTCAGGATGCCATTGGCCTTCTTGGCCACCTGGGCCACTGCTGGCTTATATTCAACCGACTGTCAATCAATACACCAAGGTCCTTTTCTACCAGGCAGCTTTCCAGCCACTCTTCCCCAAGACTGTAGCGTTGCTTGGGGTTGTTGTGACCAAAATTCAGGACCTGACACTTGTCCCTTTTAAAACTCATATAATTGGCCTCGGCCCATCGATCCAGTCTATCCAGGTTCCTCTGTAGAGCCTTACTACCTTCCAGCACATCAACACTCCCTCCCAAATTGATGTCATCTGTGAACTTACTGAGGGTGCATTCAATCCCCTCATCAAGATCATTGATAAAGATGTTAAACAGGCACTGGGGTAGTCAAGAAAACTTTTGTAGAGATATGTTATCATATATCTCTCTAAAAACCCCAACATTTTAAGTTAAACATCCTATGCATAAAATCTATTTAGACTTTCAAAAGGCATTCAACAAGGTTGGTCATCAATGCTCTTCAAGAAATTATTCTATGATGGGATGAGAAGCAAGTCCTTCACATGACTGAATAACAATTAAAAGGTTGCAATTAACAATTAGTTTTCCGCATATATGGAAGTTGCAAGTGGAATTCAATCTACTTATCTATTCATAAAAGATGTGGAAAATCTTGATGATATTGAGGTGACACTGATATCTCACAATATTTGTGATGGTAAAGACAATGACTGAATGTGCAGAAAGGCCTTATGAGAGAGACTGATAAAGAAAAGTGAAGGAGCAGAATGATGTTCAGTGTAAAACAGATGTAAAATGAAACAGAGGGAAACAAATTAATATTTTTTGCAGAGTGATTGACTGCATACATGCTGAGTGGTAATTCAGTATTACCACTGTCAGGCAGCTCTGGGGATAAAATAAGTTAAAAGCAGAAAACATGATAGTGTCAGTGTACACAGAAAACACATACCCATTTTTAGAGTACTCTACGTAGTTCCAGTACCACCTTCTGAGTCAAACATCAGAAATAGCCTCAGTACAAAATCAAATTAAATAGACTAGACTAGATAGCTCTCTTCAGTATGGTAAAGAGAGCAGGCTTATGAACACCTGTTCAGTGTCTCTTCCAATACAAGAACTAAGTGATAGCAGATATAACTAGATTCAATAGCAATGTAAAGAAATGTAACATAGTTAAACACAGGAAATTTTTTGTTCCTAAATGTTGTGGTAAAGTTGACAGTAGCTCCATGCAAGGCTGGCTGGTTTGTTGAAGAAAAGTTGATTGTGTTATGAAATACAAAGACATCTTAACTCCAGGGATCATTATTTACTAAAGACTAGGAGACTTTCTGCAGTATAACAAAATATTTTCACCTATGTATTCATGGCCATTGGCCACTGTTGGAGAGAGGATGCTAGCCTAACTACAGACTTTGATTTAGTCTGGAGTGGCACTCCTAAAACTTCAAGTTGAGAGAATGGATAAGAAACCAGAGCAAGTGGATGGTAAAAGGGAAATAAGTGAATGAAGGCAATAGAAAAATGAAAAATAGGTCAGATCACAGAACAGTGAAGGATGAAAAAGGAGCAGAAGATCATTGATGGAGAAGAAAAAAGGAATAAAATACAGCAAACAATACAAACATCCTTCAACACTCATGAGCTCAGAGTGAAACAAATGTAGGGAAGGAGTGCTGGGGTAAACAGAACACAGGCATGTATTATCAAAAAAGACAGAAAAAATTGCAGTTCCACTGATCTAACCAAAATTGAATACAGACGTGACTGTTCTACATAAATATATTCATGTACATCAGGAGTATAACCTGAAGGACAATGCTGTCATGAGAATGAATAGGTGTAAAGTAGCCATGAATAGATCAGAGATGGAAATTCAGTCAGCAGAGCAGTGAAGCTCTGAAACAGCCTTTGAGTAGGAATAGTTGGGGCTTTTTCCAAAATTATTCTAAAATACTGTGTCAGGTCAAAACAGGAGACTACAATCAATGATCCCAGTGGTCCATTACAACTCTAGGTCCTACATTATAAATACCAGGAAAAAAAAATTCATACCTCTCTCAGGTTTTTTTCTGGGATGGGTTTATGTATCTCTGTACAGCATAACAGGTACAAATAGATTCACAGAGCCTAAGGTTTGCAGAGACCATTAAGCTACCTAGTTTGATGCCCTGTAATCACAGGCTGTTACATTTCCTTAGGCTAACTTACTCGAGTGTAATAAAATACCATTGTCAAAACTACATCTTCCAGGTAGGTTCAGTTCAGCTGAAAGAACTCAAAAGACTGAAAGTTCACCACCAACTTCAGAACTTTGTCCCTTTGGTTGGCCATCTGCACAGTGAAATATTTATGCAAAATTTCTAATTTCAATTTCCATGGCTTTATTTTTTACTATGCTATTGTTCATCGTTTCAGGAGCTAGTATTCTCTGCCTATGAAAGTACTTAGACAATACAATCAAATTAACTCAAATCTTTTTGAAAATATAAAAAGACTGAGCTAAACCATTTTTCTAAGTCATTTCCTCTAGCCTACTGTCTCTGTTTAAGGCTCAGGGCAAGCCCACATGAAACATGGAGCAGTATTAGCCCCCCTCCCTCCTCCCTCACAGGGGAGGGTAAAAAGGGGAATAAAAAAAAAGCCTCACTCAAGGCTGGAAGTTAAGACTGTAACCAATTTAATGGGTAACAGGAGAAAACCAGAAAAAGGAATATTAAGGGAAGGAGGATATAGAACTATATACAAAACCCAATCTCAGATGGTGATGGCTTGTGCAGTGCACATGGAGTCAGGCCCAGCAGAGCTGAGATGCCCTCGCAGCTCCCAGAGCCCGGGAAGGAAAAGCCCCCAGACTACCAGTCTCCTTGTTGCATGGAGTGTGACAGGGAAGGGGAGGGAATAACAGCTGCCCTCAGACCCCTCAGGGTCCTGGGGTTACCACCTGTCCCCCACCCGACTCAGTCTGTTCACCCTTAAACCACAACACCCACAAATAACTACTTGTGTATCTTTTCTAATTTTTGCTATTTTTTTCAACAATATTAAAATATAAGATAGCAGATTAATTTGCACAATTTCAGGACCAATCTTCTGTGCTGGAGTTTATATTTTGGAATCATAAGCCTTTCAAAGACAGATCTCTTGACAAGTTACATATTCTTAACCTACAAAGTATAGCAAAAGACTGTTATATGAAAGTATCTTTGTTATTTGCACCTCCTCCTGGCTCAATGAGTGGTGATTTTTGGAGAAACCACTGTGAAGATGAGGGGAATTATTGTGAATCATTACTGTAACTGAAGTACATTCACCTGCAGAAATTTCCAAATTCGAGAGGCATAAAAAGCTGTGTCTAACGAGAAATGAAATACAGGACACAGATACTGTCAATGAAACAAAGTCTGGAATGAGGACCTGATAAACCTGTATCAGTGTCAGGGCCCAATATTCAGACCAATTTGCTTTAGCTATTCCACACATGGAGGATTCAAAGTTCATCCCCAAAATTATATATTTAAATCTCTTTTGATGTTACATAGGATTTTGATTTTACAGCTGGATAGAACAACATACTTAAATCACAAGTACAAGTAATCAGAGTATAGCAATTGCAATATATAGTTGAATCACAGTATTAACCTAATTCTCTGTAACACGCTTACCATCACAACACTAGATATCCTCAGATGCTGGGAAAGAATACGTGGCCTAAATCCACCTCAAGTCTGTTGCTGTCTTCGAAGTCCTTTTTGTTTGTTTTCCCAGGTTTTATACTATACACCCAACTAATTTAGCCAGTTGATCCACTCCACCAATACAGGTGGCTGATCCACTGACATGATGTAGCCATTTACCCAGAAGAAAGACAACTTCCAGTCTCCCATGTGCTAAGTTCAGCTTTCTTTGCAATAGGCATGACCATCCCCCACATCTTTCCCTAAGCTCCATGAACATGTCACCTTTCCCATCTCCCCTGAGCCTTCTGCCATTATAGTGATTTATTAATGAGTCACAGACAGACAAGGCTGAATGAGCAATGATAAGGTTAGGAACACAGAGAATGCCTATTGTTTAATATTGTTTTCTGCTACATGAGCTGCATCTTCATTGAAAAAAATCTAGTCATCACTAGCTAAGTTATTGCTCAAAAAAAAAGGTGAATTGCATGCAGAGAACAAAACTTGCACCCGAGAAGATCTGGGGTCATAATGCCAGTCTTGTAGGACAAGAACGCTACTTCAGGCAAGAAAGGTAAAAGATAAGAGGACTATGATATAAATCAGGACTACCTAAGGAAGCCTCAAGTCCAAAGTAAAAGTTGTGCCATGCAGAGATAAGCCATCTCAATGTTCCTTCCTCACAAAACCAAGGATTATGTTAGCCTTAAATTGCAACATGACAACATGGGAGTTCCTTCTGTCTGTCAGCTGTGCTCCTGAAATTCTTTTCAGAGATGCTGCTTTCCATGCTACCACCTTCCATTTGTTCAAATGGTCCTACTTATGTTTTTTACTTGAAAAAAAAAATCTATAGAGTAATCCAAATTGCTCCTGTCTGGAAAGCTGCATTCCATACATCCCCTGACCTAAAGATAGTCATCGCCCTCCAGAACAGTTGTTCCGGCATGACAGGGACCACAAAGGAGCCCTCAGTGTCACACAACTCAGCCTGCCTGTACTTCCCACAGGTCAGGAGGAGCTATAATGTCCTTGAAAGCTGCACCAACTTGTGCCAGACTGCGACACCACAATTCAGTGGAGCAAAAAGACTCTTGTCTTTGACTGGTAACAGGTGATCTGAGCCTTTGTGCATAGCTTGCTAGGTGCTAGCAAAGAATATCATAATAGCTGATTAGTACCAGAAGGCAAGAGGGAAAAGGATAGATTACTAGAGGTAGCCCTGGTTTGAAAATGATGAACAAAGTAATGAGATGTTGAAGAAGGAAGATCTAGGATAACAGGAAAAAGTTACCCTCCCAAATGTATCTTTAGATTATAGAACTGCTGACAAAGGAATAGGCTGGAAGAATGATAAGAAATTCCTCAACAACATAAGGGAGACAGAAGGAACTGGTAGATCTGTTTCTCATATTTTTTGTTCCTGTGGTTCTGTTCAAAACATTCAGGTCACATACGACTGTGTAATATATAAAGTGGAATGCAATGACAAAACTAGGTGTCTCTAATTTCACAAAGTACATCAGACTCATAATACATTAAGAACATTTTTGCAGTAGTTCACATTTCAATTTACCTGAGTATATCAGAGTTATTACCAGAAAAATATGATTATAGCTAAAAGTTTGGGGGTTTTCTTCATCTTGCTGTATTTTTAGAAGAGCTGCTTATTTTATTTGCTCTTCAAATGAAATAATAAAATCAAATAGAGAGTAAATTCTGTATAATGGATAAAAACTTGTCTATGGAAGAAAATCATATGCTAAAATAGTATCAGGAACTCAGCCAAAAGATGGCTGAAATATGTTTTTCTCTGAATATGTGACTATGAAAACAGATGTAATCCATATACCAGATGTTCAGTTAACACAAAAAAGTCAATTCTTTGAAATTGATTCTATTTCTGCTTTAGCAAGTAAGTTTTTTCTTTACTTGAATTGAGACATAGCTAGACAGCTTCTTAAATATAGTAAACTAAACTTTATAAATCAGTAAACAGACATGCATACCTATAACCTAATTTTAAAAGAAAAATAACCAGATAACAATATAGTCTGCTTCTGGGTGCACATCTTTAGATGCCATAGGAATTTTAACATTTTACAAAAAAGTATGCATGTGGCTCACACAGAGAATATCAAATCTGCTAAATGAGAACTGGGCTAAAATTATTATATCAGACTCAAAAACGTATTGGTCTTTTGTGTAACAAACTCCACAGAAGAAAGGCAGTTTAGTGATTTGTTTGGTGTATTTAACAAGTTAGTAGAAATCTGAATGAAGTGGATTCTTGACAGCACGGCAATACTGAGCAGTGCTGGATATGTGAAATCATCTCAGGTCTCCCGTAGGACTCAGCTCAAACTCGGAAAAGCAGGACTTTTGACTAGAAAGTACTACCACGTTGGTAGCAATCAGCATACTAGGCTTCTCATTCGTAAATCATTCACTAAATATAGTAATGTAAGCAACTTAAAATGGTGAATTTTAAAGAGCAATTATAACAGAATCTGGAAACACTGTTCTGTTGTAGAGTAGCTAGATAATGAAGCCCATGAGGGCGGTATACAGGGGGAAAACAACAAAAAAAGTATTTTTTTTACTTTAAACAAAGAGCTCCTCTTCTTCTGAACTTTTTCTCACTCTTTGGCCATCTTTACTGATTTTCACAAGCAGTTTGCTGGTTTCAGTGTGCCAGTTCACAAAATGAAGCCCTCCTTACTGGACTGCAGTAAGCAGCTGGTTGCGCCAGCAACTGGATTCATTTCCAGCTCCTTGAACTGAGCTGGCTCACTGCACAGCTACGCAAGCCCCAACAACAACACTACCGAGGGCAAAGAAACAAGCAGGTGTAAGAAGGAAGGTGATGCCACTCCCTGTTTCTGTAGCTCATGCTGTCAGCTAGCACACAGGTACACACACATACACAGCTGTCCGGGCATCTGCATGCCAAGCACCATGCTCTGATATGGCACAAACACATAACCTGGACTCAGACCGCTCTGAAAGACCTGTGTATAGACAGGATTGTTGAGACAGAATCAGCAGTAGCTACAAGTTTCCAGGTCAAAATTGACAGCATGGAAAGATGCAAAATCCAGAAGAACAAAACAAAACCAAAAAAAAAAAAAAAAAAAAAGAAAACACAATAAAAAAAACAAACCAAAACAAAACAAAGCTAATCAGGATGGTCAGTCTAGTTGTCTAGTTGGGACCTCATTGGGAATCATCACGTCATCGAGTGGAGCTGTCAGGTTTCCAGTTTTGGCTGGAGCAGCTGCGACAGCAACTCAGCATCAACTACTTTCCATCAAGGAAACTTGCACTGGGCTAATGACCAACTCAAGAGAAACAAGCCAACTTAAAAGAGGAGCCATAACAAATGTCAGCCTTGATGATTCTCCTTGATATTCTCTGATATCTCCTTGATGATTCTCATTGATAGCATGACTAAGGAATCATCTCTGTTTGATGAGGACTGGGTTAAAGAACAGCTGAGTAAGCTGGACATCCATAAGACCATGGGTCCTGATGGCATGCATGGATGGGTGCTGAGGGAGCTGGCACAAGTCATTGTCAGACCACTCTCCATTATCTTCAGTAAGTCATGGCAGACAGGAGAGG
>JANHFX010014676.1:0-26524 GCA_027560015.1 Chloroceryle amazona
GGGTGTGTGTTAAGGCCCTGTGCGCTGCCGGCGCTCAGCGCCTCTCTGCCCGCAGACGCCGCGGCTGACCTGGCTGCCGAGCAAGAAGTTGAAAATCTCTCCGGCCTCTCCCCTAACCCCGAAAAGGACATTTTCGTGGTGCGGGAAAACCGAACGACGTGTCTTATGGCGGAATTCGCCGCCAAGTTCATCGTCCCTTACGACGTGTGGGCCAGCAACTACGTGGATGTGAGTGGGGACCGGGGGCGGGGGGAGCCGGAGCTGGGGTTCGCAGCGCTGCAGCCGCGGAGCCTCTGCACCTTGTCACGGCAGGACTGGGGGAGGGAGCGAGGGAGGGGAATCCGCCGGTAGTTTTGGAAAGTCCTTTATCTTTTCTGAGGATATTCAGCCGGGGGCCTGTGGGCGACCAAAGGTTTCCCGGCGCCGTCCCCCTGAGCCCCGCTCCTCGCTTGCAGCTGCTCACGGAACAAGCCGATATCCCGCTGGCGCGGGGCGCCGAGATGAAGGGCAAGTGCGGCACCAACGAGTCGGAGCTGGAAATCACCTGGCTGGAGCAAGCCTACACCCTCAAACTCTTCTTCCTGAAGGTACGGGGCTCCCCCCCGCGTGCCCGGGAGCTGGGGTAGGGTTGTGCACGGCTCTATTGCCGGGGTCCTGACTAGCCCTGTCTCGTCAGGAGGGTCACAACACATCCCGGGGACAGGAGGCTTTCTGGAGGCTCAGCCGGATCCAGTTCACCTACGACACCTCAGAGCGCACCTACTTCAAGGACGCCGTCAATCGTAAGCACCCCGGGGGGATGGGGTTTAAAGCAGCTCCCTGAGGTCTGGCGAGCCGGGGCAGGGGGGTGGGTGGAGGAGAAGATACGGACACCCCGGGGGCTACTCTCCTAAATGCAGATTAACTAGGAAAAAAGCAAGCCCAAACCGGCCTGACAAAGCTGGGACCAGGTGCCGATTTTAAACCACCTGTTAAAGATGTGTGTGTGTCCCCTTTTTGTTCCTGTTTTTAAACCTCACGGTTGCCGTGTGGGGAAGGACAGATCTGCCGGTTTGCTGTGTGACCCAGGGGGCAGGCAGTGGGGTAGAGGTCCACTTGGTCTGGACAAAATTGTCTTCTTTCCTGCAGATGTTTTTTAAGGTTAATTATGTCCTCTGTTCTGATGATGGTTGAGGAGGTGAGAAAGCAGCAGTTTCCCACGATAGTGATGAGATCGACATCAATATCCATACCCCTATGTGATTCCACACCCAAGAGCCTCTGCTTTTTCTCACAGCGTTTCCGTTCTTTTGGCTTTTGGTTTGGTTTTATTTCATTTCTGCTCAGATATGAATTGTCTTGTACAGAAAATTGAAATACTATAATTTGCAAATTGTTCTTCCTCAAGATTCTCAAACACCAATGAATGTTGTGTTAGGAGTTTGTGGCATAAGACACTGGATGTGGAGCTGTTTTTCCAATGGTGCTTTTGTCCCCGAAAAATGGTGATTGCTATGCCTCGCTCCCCTCTGTAAATGTGAAACACCGATTGACTTTCTGTGCTGCTGTAGGGGAACAAAGGGCTGCAGAAGAGCGGGAGGTGGAAGGCATCCCTCACTTCACCTTGCTGAGCCTCATTTGGCCTTCATTTCTAGAACAAGCTTGATGTGATGGGGAAACATTTTTATGTAACCTATACTTGAGTGAATTTGTGGTGGTGTATTTTCAGGAGAGGTGTTATGGCCTGTTTTGCTGTGTAGTGAGATCTCCAAATTGCCTGTCTCCTTCCTACCTGAATTCAGAGCCCAGGTGCTGTGGCAGAAATGCTGTTCCCTGAATGTAGGGAGTACAAGCACAGTCTGAGGCTGTAACCTGCATATCCATCAACAGAAACCAGTCCTCTGACTTTATGGACTTCAAGTCCTGTGAAATGAGCATAGCTGGCAGTGGCAGAGCCAGCTCTCCTCTTCATGCTGGCAGGACTGCACGCTGTGGCCATCCGTTCCTGTCTGTGGGCAGGCAACCCCAGTGTGGGGACTGTCCTGGTTGTGTGGGGGTGTCATGCAGAAAGCACAGTACCACCCCAGGAGAAAATGCTGCTTTAAGAGCAGTCAATGGAGTGTGCAGCCACTGCGGTGCACACTGCCTGTGTACCCTGCTGTTTCGTCCATTAGCTTTGTTTATTAAGTGACATGGGTCTCCCAGAGATGGGATCTGACCTCTGGTGTTTCTGCCCCTTGGCCAGCCCGGAAGCACACAGCCAGCTCACACCAGCTCTCTGCCCTGGTCACCCCAGCTGGGAAGTCTTATGAGTGCCAGGCACAGCAGACCATCTCCCTTGTCTCCACTGACCACCAGAAGTCTGTGCAGCTCTTGCTGTCGGAAGTGCGAATCCAGCCCTTTGACATCACCGCGGATTTTGTCTTCAGTGAAGGTAAGGTGCAGGACGAAGGCATGTCCTACATCCCCGAGATGCTGACACTGCCATGGCCTTTGAGTGTTGCAATCTAGTGAAGGAATTTGGGTCCTCCCATCTTTATCAGAGCACCTTCCCCACACTCCAGCATGTTGCCAGTGCTTCCCGCAGTCTCTCCAACCCATTCCTTGCCTCTCTTGTTCCCCAAAAGCTTTTAAAAATTCATCCCACCTGCCAAACCATGGGCTATTGTTGCGTGTGTGTTGGTTTCTGTAAGGACTTACCTACCTGAGCTGCCAGCAAGCCCTAGAGTTGCCTCGTTCCTGGTGAGCCCTGCAAAGTTTTGATGTCTCCTCTGCGGCACAGAAGGTGCTTCAGTACAGCTCCAGGGGCTTTTGAGGGCCACTGCAGGCTGAATAAAGCTTGGAGCTGCAGTGGGAGGAAGCACTCACAATGCACGCTGCTGGCTTTGATTTGATAAATGCTCATTGCAAGGGGGAAGGAAGTGTAATGGGGACTTCAGAGAGGCTCCTTGTGTGCCAAACACATAGAACATGCTGGTCTTCTTTGTAGGTTTCTTTAGTGTTAATTGTGGATAAAAGAAAATGCGAGTTAGCACGTGCTGTTCCTGTCAAAGGCTTGTACGGGAGTCAGCAACAATACTGCCATGGGGCAGGATTCCTGCAGGTTTCGCCTGCCTTTATCCTGAGGAACCCGTGGAATTCCTCCTTCCTGACTTCCCCCTGACTTTTCTGTCAGGTTGAATGAGGGAGTGTAAACATGCTCACCTGAATTAGGGCCTCAGGACTAGTCCCCTTTTTACAGTGCCTTCTTAGCAAATTAGTTAATGCTGTTATTGTAACAAGATGCAAATAAAATTTCTAATAGCCAAGTCTTTGAATAACAAGCTAGAAAATGGTGGTGTTGTTTTCAAGCCTAGCATTAAAACCCTGGGACTTTATTATTTTGCATGTGGGAAATACTTTAGAACACAATAAAAACCCAGCCCTGACTACAGAGTCGAGCACTTATGCTCATGACTCACATTCCTCTCGCTGATGTAGTAAATACATGCTATTATGTACACTGGCTCTGGCAGAGCTCTGCGTGGCTGAATTACTCATGGCAAGACCAGTGTAGTACAGAGTAGGTTTCATCTGTGGGAACAAATAAATTTTTTTTTTTCTCCTCTCTAGTACCACATTATTCATAGATTACAAGGGGAAAAGGCAGAATTTAATACTTTCCTATCATTTTTTGTTAGCACATCTTCATTCTATCCCTCTTCTTGTGGATCCAGGCTTCCTGAGCTTGGGGTTTGGCTGTGCAGACCTTTGAGGCTGAGAAAAGCATATTTAAAATATGCAAGGCTGGACTCGCTTTTAGCTGCTGTGTATCTCTGATATCAAACTTGTCAAATCTGAGAGCTCACAATTAAAACAACCAAATTTGGGGTTCATTGCCTTTTTCATGATACGCTCTTTCACATCAGGCAGTAAATGTGTTTCTGGTTGGTTGTTTTTTTGTTTTTATTTTTATGCTTTCCTTTGTTGCAGTTCAGCGTGTTTATTTTTCTCAAGGACAGAAGGAGACATAAGCGTGTTTAGCATCTTTAAACATGTGGGGAATTCTTCCTTCTGAGGAAATCATGGTTTCTTTCTTTGTCAAGCTTTCTGGTTTTCTTTTGTCACTCTCATTATCCAATGACACTTGTTTTTCATAATTCCACTATTGGAATTTGTTGAATCCAGCTAAGAGCACCTCAAGAGAATGATCAGAAGTGCCTGTGCCATTTATCAGTGGCACATCCCCAGTAGCCCTGCAGACTAGCGTGTCCTCAGCACATGCATGACAAAGCATGATCCGTTGTGGGGTCTGAGAACCACTGCCAATCTTAGATTACAGTAATTAGCCTTCTCCTTTTTGGTTCATTAATTTCCCATTAGGTAAAATTCCTATTAATTATGAACAAGCTACAGAACATTTAAAAATATTTTAGAATAGAGAAGGAGACCTGCTAGAGCAGAAGAATTGCTGGGATGCAGGAGGGTCAGGGCCCTTTTACCATAAAGAAATGGGGGGAAAGGTTTTGTCATTACTCCTGACACAGTCCCATCTGGGATAGATTAAAAAGCTTATAAAAGCGTATAGGGAGTGATTGGGTTGCTTTTATTTCTTCTGAATGCTTAAACTCATATGCTAGAATATATATATTTTTTTTTCTCGAGACACTGCTTCCAAACCTTACAAATACGTACATATATATATATATGAAAATATTACCCTTTTCAATATCGTAGCAGCAGAATAATATTTTTTCTTTCAGAGCTTGGGATTTTTTTTTAATAGGGAAAATTTTCATACACTTTCAGCTTTAAATATAAGTAAAAAGAAAGCTGTATCAGGAGGGTGCAAGGAGATGTAAATTGGTGAAAGAACCCCACAGAAATTGTCAGCTCTTTTGATTTTAATCAAAATAATGCAAAATACTGATAACAGAGGGATACAAAGGTTGAGAACTGGGGACCAGGATCCTGGGATGTCTCGTCTCCCTCTGATCTACCCCAAACGAGGACCACATTTTCTCTCGTGTCCTTGAGACCAAGTAACAACTGTCTTCAAGGTTTGTGTCATCCAGCATTGTTTTTGTGGCCTTTTTGTCTTTTTTTCCTTTTTTTTTTTTTTTTTTTAAGCTAATCACTTAGCAGCATCCATCTCAAAATCTCCAAAATCCATCCTATCATGCCAGGCAGAACTGGGCTGTTTTTCTATCCTTTTGAACAGCTGCTGCACTGGTCCTCAGGCTTGTGGTTGTGACTGCGGGAAACCACTGCTCTTTTCTTGCCATGATGCTGTTTGTTCTACAGAAGGATGCTGAAACAAGGAAATGGGCCTGTTGGGTGTTTTTATAGCCTAGTACTGAAATTGGATGAGCACTCACCATAGAAACCGTGGCGGTATGTGAGCCTGGGTGCTGTGCAGCGGTGGAGGAAGCACAGCACAAAAGAACAATGAGGAACATACCTAAATGCCTCCTTTGTATCCTCCTGCAGTCTTTGTTCGATGGGATGGGGCTGTGAGGTGGCACAAGCTGAGCTCAGTATCTCTCTGGCAAAGGGGTGACCCTGCTGAGTTTGGGATGCAGCAAAAGTCCCAGTGTTACCTGAACTTTTCATGTAGTTAAAATTTGCCAGGGACCTTTTTGATTTTCTGGACTGAGGGTAAAACAGAGCCATTTGAGAAATGCTGAGATCCCAGTGACCTGGTGCAAAATACTTAGGAAAAATTTATGGAAAGGGTTGTTTCCCTGCAAAAGGCACCATTTTAAAATACACATCAATTTCCAGTGCGATGGTGTTTCATTTGTCCTGCATCAACCAGCCTACCCGCCTGCACTGTGCTCGATAGGGTTGAATGTCTGAATTTGGGTCTGCCATGGACTTTATGCAAACCCTTTTCCCTTCCTGCTTCCCCTTTGCATTTTCCTTTGCTGACAGACCAGGAACAATACCCGTTATCTCCCTCCCCATGGTGTTGTGGATCTCAGTGCCTGTGCAATGCTTTGAACTCTTGGGGTGAAAAAAATGCTGTATGAATGTTGCATTGTTATAAATGTGAAGATATTTTTATTTATGTGTTTTGACATTATACGAATGTTAAAATGCAAGATTCAGCCTCCTAACACTCAGAATCTAGAGAGCCTTAGTTCTGTTGCAAATGTGCTTTTGCTTAATGCTTGCCTGTGCCTCCATGCTGAGTCCCCCTCCAGCCCTATTCCCATTCTCCCTGTGCTCTCTGAAGATCCCAGACTTTGGTGATCTGCTCCAAAAGGAGAAAGTGGATGTGTCTGTCAAGGAGAAGGTGTTGGTAAATGTGGCTCCTCTCCAAGGCTGCCTTGTTGCCAGGGTAGAGCCCTTTCTGCCTGGGGAGACGCAGCTGGGGAGAGCAGCAGGGTTTGTGGATGTACTGCTACTGGAGTTTTGCTGTGATTTTTATTTTTTTTTTTTTTAATTTTATTTTTTATTTATTCATCCCCCGTGGGGACTCTTTTTTTTTTATTATTTATTTATTTTTTTTAATCCTCTTTAAAAAATGTCAGGATAAAGAACTATCTTTCTTGGCTGCTTGCAGGAATTGACAACTTTTTTGAGTTGTGACTCAGACACTTCAGTACAGTCATGGCTTTCTGTGGACACTGGAGTTTTTGCAATATCCTCTGGTACATTCTGGGCTCTGCAGCCTCTTTGCTTTGGTAAAAGTTGGTAATTCGGTTATCACAAGCAGGTGCTTTAGATTTGGGTTAGTCCTCTGCATTACAGCACTGGTGCTTTTAGTTTTTCCCCTGCATTCACCCCATTCTCCTTCAAATACATCATCGTTCTTGTCTAAGGAAAGACACACAGGGAAATGTACCATGTTTGAGCCCAAGTGAATGTCCTCAGTTGTGTTTGCAGCTTGTTTCAGTTTTCTGTAGAATTTAAGCTAAACCACTTTAAAAGCAACAATGAGATGGCAGCGGCCACACTAAACCACAGTTAATTGGTGCATCAGCACACTTTGACCTCTTAGGCTCTTGCAGCGGTGTGGTGAGTACACAGGAGCTCCTTGAGCTTGGATCCTTCCCACTGGTGCTTGGTACCAGAACAGGGGGTCGGAGCACCCCTGGCCCCATGGCACTGCATCATGTGTGGCTTTTCCAATGGTCAGGTCTGGGGATGCCAACCTGCTGCTGTGTCTCTGCCTTAATGCTGCAGGTCTGGTCAGGCCTTAGCATCCTAAACCAGGAAGAATTTTGTAAAGCTCTAGAAACCCACTTTTTTGAGCTAAATAATAATCAGGTTCCACCCCCCTTTCTCCTTAATACAAACACGTAAAACCCCTGCATTGCAGCAATTGCTGAATCCTGGTGATTAATCACTTCTCTGGTGAAACAGTGAGCAACTGGAACCAAAAAGGACCTTTTTTTTTTTTTCTTGTTAGACTACAATTCTCTTTTGTTTCACTTCATTTACAACTCAAATTGTTTCCTGACTCCACACCAGGAGGTGATGCAGCTCCTGGAGATACATCCCTGCCTGGGCCTCTGGGGTCTCTGAGGAGTTCTTCCTCTTTGCTACATGCCCTTAAATTTGCAGTGTGTTTGGTGTTTATGGTTATTACAGATCTCTGTGTCTTGGAATCAGCTGTCAGGGGAACCCATCTGGGTGGTCTTTAGTGATGGGAGGAATTAGGTACCCTTTGTATCTGCTCATGTAATGTGAAGCTTGCTTTTTTTTTTTTCTTTAAGTAATTGCTTTTTTCATTGTTTTTAGCACAATTCTAGTAGTGTGAAGAGGATGACCCAGAGGCCAGAGCAGTATCCCTCCTATACCCCACATTCTTCTCCTATTTTTTTTTTTTTTTCCCCCAGAGTTGACATTTTCTTCTTTCTGGTCTGGCAGCCCCATCTCAGCAGCACCAACTCTGCCTGTCCATCAGCATGGATAAGCAACAGTCCCGTGGGGGTGAAAAATGTGAATTGTGATCCCATCATTCAGGCCTGCAGGAGACTCTGGAAGAGTTGGGAGACTGTGGGGAGCTGAACTGGGATTACCAGTGTAACGTGTTTCCTAACCTTGGTGGCCTTTGCAAGCTAAATAGTTTTCCCATTTTAGCTGTGGTTATTATTATTTTCTAGAGGTTTATTAGATTATGACAGAGACTTCTAGGATAGAGAGAAAAGCACTGTGGATGCTTGTGTTGCTTGTGCCATATTGGACAAAAAATATGGGGTGCCAGGAGTCTGCTTGACCACAACCATGCCTGTGCTCTGACAGTGCTGGTAAGCTCCCCATGGGGAGCTCCCAGAGAGGGGAGAGAGATGCTGTTAGATCTCTGTCCATTTGCAGATAGGGGGGGAAAAAATCTTTCAGTTATGAGCAGAGTAAGTCTGACAAAGGATTCAACTTATTGATGTTGAGGTCTTGTGATACAGTATTTATAGACTTGATAACCTAAATAAAGCAGATACTCAGCCACAGTCAGGTAAGTTGTGCTTTCTCTGTCCCATTCCCAGCAGGACCATTGCTGTACTGGTGTGGCAGAGACTGAAGAGGAACTTGTGGTCACAGAAGTGTTTTTTTTCCTTGTGTCGGTTGGTTCAGTAGATGCTACCTCTCCCTCCAAACCCCGTGTTGTGATTGTGATTTCACTTTCTTCCAAAGCAATTGATTTTTGTCACTGTGACCCTGGTGACAGTTGCTGGCTCTCCTTCCTGCTGTGGCTATTTTTGGCTGTGCAGGGACCCCCGGTGTGGAGCTGTGACCTCAGAGAGGTCAGTTCGCTACTGCAGACGGAGTTCAGATTTGGTGTGGCTGATTCATTTCTCTCTTTCCAATTTTTTTTTATTTTTTATTTTTTTTTTCCCCCTTCCTTCTTTCCCTGCAGAACACAAGTGCCCAGTGGACCAGAGGGAGCAGTTAGAAGAAACCCTGCCTCTGATTTTGGGCCTGATTCTGGGGTTGGTTATCGTGATAACCCTCTGTGTTTACCACATCCACCACAAGCTGACAGCCAACCAAGTACAGATTCCTCGGGACAGATCTCAATACAAACATATGGGATAGGGTACAAGATCAAGCAGCCCAAATATTTATTAGGTAGAAAAAGCAAAAGCACTGTTTTCAAAGAATGAGGAACGTTTAGGGGGGCTGAGAGGTGGTATTCACAACACCTGATCGTGCGCATTTCATGGAGACAAATAAGTTAACGTTAGACTTCAATATCAATGCAGCTGATAAAATGGAGTTGTCTCTGTAAGAAGACTACAAGCATCTGATTTTAGGCGTCTGTCTGTGGCAGTAGGTGGTATGAATACTTTCTGAAGCATCTGGAAATAAAAATGCTTCACATGTCAAAGTTCATCACTGGGGGCAAAATAAGCTATTTTTAATTATTATTTTTTTTAACCGTCTTGACAGACTCTTCCCTTCCCAGTGTGCTGCTTAGCGACGTTTGGCCTTCTCCACTCACATCTGTGCAGGGAGCAGGGCTGGGTGCCAGAGCCATGGCACAGAGGTCCTCTAATGAAGGGATTTAAACCACACTCCTGGAGTTTGCGTTCATGTTAAGGAAAGCATGAAGGCGATACAGGTGTGTTTAAAAAAACAAACAAAAAAACAACCAACCAAACAAAAAAAACACAACCCAAAACCAAAACAAATCCCAACAAAACAAAACAAAAAAACCTAAAAATAATTACCTCAAGCAACAAACAAAAAAACTCAACCCAAAACAAACCCCAACAAAATGCAAACAAGCAAAAAAACCCCTAAAAATAATTACCTCAAGCTGTTATAAACTGGAATAACTCCAGTGGAGCAAATCACAGCCAGCTGAGGAGCTGACCCCACACTTGAGAGTGAGTGAAGAAAGTTTGGTTTTGCTTCTTGAGCCACATCTGAACTAAACTCAAAAAAATAGTTAAAAAAAAAATAAATCAATATACAAATTATAAAGTGCCATGCTATTGCAAGTTAACTGAGAAATGCTTCTGGCTGGACATCCTGCACGTATTGTGATTGTCTTTGAGATGTTACATTGCTACTTGCAACTGATACTTTCACAGTGAAACAAAAAAAAAAAAAAAAAGAAAACTGAAATGTTTAAGTTACTATGCAGATTATTCAGGTATAATCTAGTGTAACAGAAAAAAATACAAGGGAATCCTTGAAATCTATCCTTAAATGTAGATGATTTTTAAAATCAATTAAAACGTGTACATATAGAATACTTGATTTGCCTTCTTATTTTGAAATCATGTAATCTTTTTTGCTAGTAGACATGATATCTAATGGAATTGGTACAATAACATTGTCTGAATGCATGTTCAATGTAGGATTTATTCTAGTAGTATATTTGGTGCAAATGGTTTGCTGAGGACATCGTAGTAGCTCAGTATTCTGTGATTTGTTGGTTATTTCTAATATTTTTCCAATTTCCAGCTCTTTCTTTCTTATGTGTTTTGTGGGCAATGGCCTGTTTCAATCTGGTCCTGTCAAGCTCCCGCTGAAACCTCTGACTTCCCTTGGCCTCAGTGTTACTCTAGCAAGAGTTAGTCCAGATGTTGTATTAGTTTAGGGTAAGGGAAAGACTTTGTTTTGAACTGATTTGATCTAAACAGGGACTCATACAGACTGTCCTCTTTCATCTCAAAAGAAGGTAATAAGCAAAGAAAAATAGTCATTTCAATGTTCAGTAGTACAAGAGGAGAATCTGAACTGGTTTTAATACCTCAGTCTCCTCCAGAATGTATGGGGTCTTTTTGATGAAGGTGGCTGCAGCAAGAGCCTTCCTATAGTCCTGTCTTATTCCTGTGCTATCCTTGGCTTTTTGTTTTCTCATTTGGATGTAAGAAGCAAAGTTATGGTGCTAGTGATGCTTGTGGCTTTGCTCTTTTCTTTTAAAACTCCAGTGAAAGTGTTCTGGGTGGGCTTCGTGCTGACTAGTGCCACTGCCTACAATGAGTTGCTTATTATTTTAGGAAAAAAAAAAAAAAAAGGTTCTTTTAGAGGCGGTCAGAAAAAGCCATAGGTAGCAAGAGGGTGAATAAAAGGATCGAAGTCTCATTCTTAATAGAGAGGAGCCTTAGTTATTGGCTTTGTCCTGCCTTGCTCTTGTCTGCCCTCCAGCCAGCTTTCATCAGCCTGGAACAGCTGCTCCAATACTTGATATCCAAAAAAACCACAAAACCAAAGCACCATAAAAAAGGAAATAAACAGCTAACTGCAGATGCCAGGGGAGCCCCATCATTGTCAGCTGTCTTCTGCATAGCACGTTTTGGCAAGGTGGCTGCAGGAGCAAGCATTGGAATGGCCTGGTTGTGTGGGAGAGCAGCAGTGGGAGAGGACATGGAGGCTGGGTGGGGATGGAAGCTGCACCAAACTGGAGACACCCCAGTCAGGAAGAGGCCTGTCTCTACTGGGCTGATTTTCTCCCAATGAACTGCATGTCTTTGGTCAATTTCTGCTGGTTCAGTTGAGTATAATTAGAGATGAAAAAACAGTTGGGGTGTTGTCTGTGAAAAATAGAGGCAGAGACGGACTCTGTGTCTGAAAGCAAGCATGACAATCCTGCTTCCTCCCCTTATGCCATCTGTTTCTTTAGAAGAGTCCCCTAGGGCTTCTTTTTCTCGCTCTTTTCATGTTCATCAACACCTATCCCTGTTTTCTTTTTTTTCCTTGCAAAACTTGAGTTAGTTGCATATCGGTTTGGATATTGAAACTTAAAATGGGTGACGTAAAAAAAAAGATTATTCCCTTTTAGTTGCCTTTAGTACAAGCTTTACAGAGATAAGGAAATGTACATTGCAGCATTTTTGTAAGTTTGGGGTTTTTTTATTTCTGAAGCTTCTTACCCCATGAATTTTTAACCCAGTGAAGGGATGACCATAGCACTAGTGTACTTGTCTCAGCTGCTTTCCCTGACCCCTGGGGTGCAGCCAGCCTTGCACTGTGACCATTGCATAGCTGGTGGCAGAGGCAGAGTAGGTGCAAAGTATTCTAAAATATACACCCAAGCAGAGTTGTGGTGATTTGACCTTGGCTGGATGACAGGTGCCCACCAAGCTGCTCTGTTGCTCCCCCCTCTCCTCTGAGCTGGGCCAAGGGGAAGAAAAGAAGGAACATGTGGATTAAGACAAGGGCAGTTTAATGAAAAGCAAAGCAAGGCTGCATGTGGAAGTAAAAGGAAACAAAGATTTATTCTTTACTTCCCATCAGCAGGTGATGTCTGACCTGTTTTTGGGAAGCAGGGCTCCAAATGTGTGATGGTTGCTCTGGAGGACAAGTGAATGCTCCCCCCTTCTTCTTTTTCTAGCTTTTATTGTTAAACTGATACCATCTGGTATGGAATATCCCTTTGGTCATTTTGGGTCAGCTGTCCTAGTCATGTTCCCTCCCAGGATGTTGTCCACCCCATCCCACTGCAGGGGAATGTTGGAGAAGCAGCCTTGGTGCTGTGCGAGCCCTGCTCAGCAGCAGCCACAACAGAGGTGTGTTATCAGCACCTTTCCAGCTCTCAATGCAAAGCACAGCACTAGCAGGGCTGCTATGGGGAAATCTAGATCCACCTCAGTCAGACCCAATACAAGAGTCATTATGCTACTCCCTCTTGGCCTCCTGTTCTTACCTTAGGTGGCAGCTCCTCACACCAGCCCTTGGTGGCAGCCCCATTTACACTGTGCTTTCTTACACCCTGCAGGAATCATACTGATTTTGCAGAGTGGATTTGGAGGTGGGAGGGATTGTCTATAGCTGGAAGAGGGGTTGACAGATCTCAAAACCATAACAGGAGGTGGGAGGCCTAATGCTCTGCACCCTTATAGCATTTGATAAACTACTTTTAATGTGTCTTAGCTTCTCTTGGAAGATACAGTTCAGGGTTTACACGGAGCTGTTTGAAGGTAACCACACATGGGGCTTGGTTTAGCCACCTTAGTGTCAGTCTTGGGAGAGTTAGTAGCTGGTGAATGGAGCTGCTGGCTGAATGTTTTGCTGGTCTGCTTTTTGAAGCAGTTGCATTGTGCCCCAGACTGATGTATCTTCTTGTCCTAGATTTGTGAAGGATTTCCGTTTCACAAAGAACAGTGCTCCCACACACAGCTAATAAGCAAAAGCAATGTTACTCAAACAAACCCAACTAGGTACCTAACATCCCCACGTACACACCTCCCCCAAGGTGGCAGACAAACTGCCAAGTAGGAGGAGTGGAATCGGTAGGTCTAATGCCTTCTGCAGGCTGCCCCCTGGATCAAGATGTGCATCAGGTTGACCTGAAAATATTTCCCACCTCTCCCCACTGCGGTGGGCTACTTAGAGCTCTCCTGCTGGCAGTGTGGAAGCTGCTCCAGTGTTGGTGCACACGTGGCCAGCGTGTGCAGAGAAGCTGTACGGTATTTTTCCACCCACAGCAGCTAACAGAGGTTGTCCCCCATAATGCATGCATGAGGGTCTTGGGGCACCTCTGGTGGTCATTACTTTATCAATTTTCAGCTCCCTCATCCCATCCTTGAAGTGTCGTTTTGTTGTTTGTTTCCTGATAACACTTGACAAACGAACAAGGACCTGGCTAAGACTGTCTGACTGCCTCATTCTCCCGTGCACCTGCACATTCCAGGCATGGGAACGAGTCCTGCGCTCTCCAGTGCAGTGCAACAACAGACAGTGGTGTGCCAGAGGGCTGCAACAACAGATGAACTTGTTCCAGTATGGATACACTTGTTTAAAGAAAAAGTTAAGATGTTGAAAGAAAACCCTTTCAATCTTTTCTTTCCATCCTTTTGCTAACAATTATTTACTGAATTTGATCCAAATTTTCCATCGATTTATGCTTTCCAAGCCTATCTCTGAAAAATTCTTTTAAAAAGCTGCCCAACTTCCTTTCTGCTTGTCAAACTACAGCAGCATCTTGAGGATTCTATTGTGATTTCATTTTATATTTAGCTTTCATTCATTAGTGGCTTATTTTGAGCTAGCTACAAACTTGAACACTTTGCTTTATAGATGTTTATTAACACACACGCAGACGGTGCATAAATATAAGAAACTTACCACTCTACTGGGCTCTGTAAGGGCCTGTAACAGTTAAGCACTTACTGAAGCAGCTGCTAATGACTTACAAAGTACTTATGATTTGAACTTTAGTTATAAATTATTGATGTATTGCTGAGGGCAGTTACATAGCCAGTAAATGCTCGGGTCTCTGCTACTAAAATCAGGAGTATTTGTGAATGCTTTTAGAACTGGTGACCTGAGAAAAAGCCATTGTTTCATAGTGACAGGTGGTAATAAATGCACTGGAGTAACTGGCAGAGCTCAGCCTAAGCTGGTGCAGCAGATGAAGATGTCTTCTGCAAGAATGGATGATGTTTCCAACATCTGGTATCTAAAAAGGTAAAAACTTTATTAAAAGTCTATTTATTTTTTTTTTTTTTTTTGCTGAGATGCCCAACAAGGGCAAGATTGCAGTCTACAAGGTAATGAAGTCATCAAGGAAACAGCTTCTGCACTGTGGACACTGCAGGGACCAGGATAAGGACTTGAGAGCTATCAGGCTGCAGGGGATGACACCTGGAGAGATCCTGTAGAGGTTACCCCTGGAACAAATTTGCAGAGAGGGTGGTGAACACAGCTCAGTCAACTGTGTAGCCCAAGGTAAAAGAAGGACATGGTTATTCCCTGTTTTGTTTTTTTTTCACCTAGCTCTGGCTTTATTTGAAATGCTGTGGATGAAACAGATGAAGTTAAGCTTTTCATTTTTTGAGTGATGGCTAATGCCTTTTGAAACATTTACTGATGTCAGCAACCAAAAGTACCATGAAACCTCATTTAAAAGACTTGAAGATGCTTGGGAGAGCAAGTAATACTGTAGATTCATTAGCCAAGTGATAATTACTGGGGAGCCTGGGAAGAATGGTTTCAGTAGGCATGAGAGCAGAATGCTGATGAGCCAAAAATTAAGGAAGTGTATATCAAAAAAAAAAATTATTTAGGGGATAGGGCAAATGCAGTCCTTCTGGACTTCTTAATGTGCAGAGCTGTATGCTAAGCACTCCTCAACATTTTCTATACTGTATGACTGACTGCAAGGAGCTGTCTGGGTGTTTCTTTCAGGTGCTGGCATTGCTGACTCGTGTGGAGCCATGGAAAATGTTTTTTTTTTTTTCTCCTGTGTAGAGAAGTTGTGTATTTTTCTAACACGGGGGGTGTGTGCTTCAGAATAGCAAAATCATGGTATCTTGGGTGGCAGTGGATTTTTCTCCAAGTACTTCTCTAGCTACGTCATTTGCTTTGGCTTCACAAACCACACTGGTGATTGCTGCTGTGGGAGAGTTTCTTTTTGTGCAAGGGGGAGGTCATTGTGTGACAAAGGGGTGCTCTGGACTTGAACGGGACTGTGTCTGCAGGGGTGGGAAGGTACTTAACATTTATATTTCCCTTCACATTGGTGGTTTGGTTTTTTTTTTGGGGGGGGGGGTGCGGGTGTGTTAATGTATTTGGGGTGTTTAGCTTACCGGCTGCCTGGTTTTGCCACCACCCATTGCACTGGAAATCCTAAGCCTTTGCACTTTCCTCCTTATGGCAAATAAGATTTTTTTTTATATTTTTTTTCCAGTCATTCAGGGGCTCTTTTGCCTTTTCAACCTACTAGTCCATGTTTGTTAAGTCTGATGTGCTTGAGACAACTGTTAAGTGGTCTTTTACTTTTTTGTTTCCTTAAATCTGTGTGGAGTCGCAGTCAGGATCTCATGTCTCGTAGCTCATCATGGCTGTTTGTGATTGTGCCATCAACCACGATAAAAATTTATTTACACTGAGGTGTTCTTTTCTTGGGGTCTTACTCCTACCCTCTTGATTTGAAAAATTATAGCTGGACAGCAGCATTGCACTCATCAAATACCTTAAACTGGTAAATAAAAAATAACCTGTTTCTTGTGCCTGTACAGCCACTGGCTCCTGTCAGCCTCCTGTGGCTGGCAGGTAGGCACAGGTGTTACTCTGGATCCAGTGGCTTTCCTTACCCTAAGGCTTCATGGTACTGGAGCCCAAACCCTGGTGACCTTCACTGCAGCTGGGGTTTCCCAGTAACCCCACACCAGGAACCAGGATGTGGCTGTGATGCACACGAAGGGACCAGGGCTGAGCAGCTGCCTTTTGATGCAGGCATGGCCACTGACACTTGAAAATCACCAGGGGCAGCTGTATAAATATATTTTTATATATAAATGTAAATATGTGTTTGTATGTATATATATATATCTCACACATATATACAAGGACCATCGTTTTTCCTGTTAACTGCTTGGTCCAGTGCTATGTTACTGAGTCCAACTTAGATCACAGGTATGGGGAAAAGACACACAGAAAATTAAAGCATTTATTAATTTATTTAACTTGCATGTGCATTTGTCTCATCGGTAGTTGGTGTTCACAAAAAACCCCTCTGAAATAGACAAAACTTTCAGTAAACTTGATGAATACTGTTTAAAGTATCTAATGATAAGAAAGTTGCAGAAAATTCTCCACTTGCACAGCCTAAAATGTGCTGAATATTGAAGAAAAAACCCCCACCAACCCCAACCCCTTTTTTATTCAAAGTTGGTTACAAAAGTTTACTTTTGCGGCTAGTATGTCAGTTCTGTCTGTACTGGTGCAGCCTGTTTTCCTGAGTTGTCAAGCCTAGGAAGCAGAACACCTCCAAACACCGTGGGTGCTGTGCTTTGCCACGTTTCTGCAGGTGGGTACCAGAAGCATGTTTGTGGTGGGAGCCAAACGCATCTTCTGTAGTGTCTTAAAATGTGCAAACAGGGTTAAGAAGAGAACGCAGCGGGGGGGGTAAGACGCAGATGTAAGAACAGTTAATAGTCGAGTTCATATTTATCACTTCTTTTGTTTTTCTCTCTTCAAATATTTAACTTTTTAAGGGCAGTACTAAAGGAGCTTCTTTACTACTGGCAACTCTATTATCACAGAGAAAGATCTTTAAGAACCAGCTCCTGCCAGGCTTAGATGTTTGGTTATAATTTACTACAATAAATAACAGTTAATTTATTCACTATGAAATTCCGTAAGAAAGAAACTTTTCACAAAATTGGCTTTGTGTTTCTTAATGATATCATAAAATGAGGTCAGTAAGAAAAAAACGCAAAAACCTTGAAAACCATGGCTTTCATATCATACATAATTAAAAAGAACGAATCATTAATAAATAAAATTCATTTATCATTGAAATTTTAAAGGCAAATCTATTCAGGCCTACGGTTAACATGCAAAGTCATCCAACAAATAACACAAAATTGTACTGTAGTAGTCAACTGTTGCATCAACATTCAAAAAGGTCTAGACAGCAGCACGACTTCTTCTATATGGCAAACATCTCGTAACACATCACAATGGTCTGTCTGAGGATACCTGCTGGGCAGGCCAGGTGGATGGACGGACAGACTCCTGCCATCCCTTCTCACTGCCACAGAAAGCGACAGAATTAACAGAGGGTTTTTTTGATAACAAAACTGGCCTCATGGTGGCATAAAACAAAGGGACTGCCACGGTGTGAGAAGGCAACCCGTGAGCAAAGGTTTGCCAGATGTGTCAGCTCCCACCTCTGGAGAAAGGGGGAGGGAGAGGCTGCTCACGGTTAACATTCAGCAGCAGCTCGGATGGCTGCTGCGCCAGGGGTAGCACGGGGAGGGCAAGCGCCCAAGGCCAGACTGCTGGTGTGCCCAAAAGCATCTCCTACAGCCAGCTGATCAGGCTGCTGTAGGGTGGGATGAGAGCTCTCCTTGCTCCCATGGAAAATCTGCAAAACCTTCTAATTCCTGAAGGTGATTTTTTATTATTTTTTTTTTCCCCTGTTTTCAAAAGGGTTATAAAAGTAGGAAATTTTATCTTCTCAAATTCTAAGTTACACTTATCACTTCAACTAACACAACAGTTACATGACAAAGTACTGCAAATTATCAAAATGTACTGTACAGAAACTACAAATTAGTTGCAAAATACATTGCGCTGCTATGACTGAGATAAAAAGTGCTTTATCGTCAGAAAAATGTTCTTCTGAAATAGAAGTGCTGCTGTAGCCTGCAATAAAATTCTGGTGTTTCATTCTGGTTGTGCTATCTCTTAAATCTTTCCAACCTTGTTTGCATTTGGTGCTTTCTGCCTGGATGGCCAAGAAGACAAAAGCACTGGGATGCCATGGTCCATGGTGGAGCGCAGCCACCTGGCTGGGGGCCAGGATTGCTCCCCTGGCCCTCACAGCCCCAGAGAGCATCTCCTTAGGGTTTTATACACCACAGTTTTATCGTGGTGCTGGTTCCCCTCCGCAAGATTTCATGCATTATTGCCTGTGGTTCCCAGTCAACTGCCAGATTTCCCACATGCCTGTCTGCATCGGCTTCCTCCTGAAAAGTCGCCAACATCAGCGATGCCTGTGCTGTCTCATGAGGGGAATGATGCAAGATGGGGGCCCAGCCAGTTTGAGAAATGGGTGTCTCAACAGTTCCTGTGCTGTGGCTCTCTGTAAGGGCTCCCGCACCAGCATTGAGTCCAAGAAGCCCCGGAGGACTGAGGAGACCTGCAACATCACACTGGTGTTAGGGGTAGGCAAAGACATCCATTTCCAGCCTATGCTGGGTCTGTACGCCCTGTTTTTCTTGGGAAGACAAGGGACAAAACGCGCTGAAGGGTCACGTGTCTTCTTTATGTAGTTAACGTTGACAATATTTGGCTCGCAGTGGGGTGCAGGAGAGCACTCACTGCACAGTTCTGCATGCAGTGAGAAAACCGTTGCCTTATGTTGAGGACTCAGATCTGACTTCAAGAACACCCAAAGGCTTTGGCACAGGGCATGGATGAGCTCAACCCTCCACAGCAGGGTTGATGCACTGACTTGCTCTGGGGCTTAGGCAGGGTGGGAAGTACGGGAGCATGAGGTGCTGCTCATCTCCCTTTGCTGTCATATACTGTAAAAGCAAAGCTAGTGCTGGGCACAGAGAGGCCAAGGCTTGCCAATGGCTTTGGCCTCACCTCCTCCCTGTGTGTCCTATGTAGGACCTCACTGCTCAAGGTGGTACTTTAAAGGTGCAATTTAGCTCTTGATCATGGCAGTGTGTGGCTATGATTTTACTAAACATTCGTACATGCGAGACCCTTACCACCCACGGGAAGTCTGACCTTGTGCATGTCCTTCACCCGGGGCGGTAAGTTGTCCCGGATTCGGCGCATGGCCTGCAGTGGTGGCTCATTGAAGTAGGGAGGTTCGCCATCTATCATCTCTATCACCATGATGCCTAGGGACCAGATATCCACCTGTAACACACAGTCCGTTCATAAACACTGCTGGGAATGCAGCAAGGGGGCTGACTGGCTCAGCAGCACTTGGCTTCATGCAAACCCCTGAGCCGGTGCAGGCTGTTGTACCTGCTGGCTCAGGCAAGCCAGCACCATCAATCTTTTATAGCCGGCTGACAACTATTTGTTGCTCCTGAGCACTAAGTGCAATGCAGAACTAAAGTTGAAAGAACAGACACACGTGGGCCTGCAGCTGTTTCGATGATGCCCTCGAAAGCTCTGCTCAGGCATGCTTGTGTCAGAGGCTGGCTGTGCCTTCCTGCCCTGCGGTTCAGCTGCACTCATTTGGACCCGTGGAGTAGTTAACCCAGGCTGGCGCTGTAGTGCTGCAGAAGGGTGCAGCCAGTGAGCACGCAGAGCACAGGTCAGCTGCCGTGAAAGCAGCTCCACTTGTTCCCAAGTCTGAAAAGCTGAGAGCCCATGGCGAATGCGGGCACTCACTGCACTGGGCTTCTGTCCAGCAAGCACAGGTAACGTTATATAATCCCTTTGGAAAGTGATTCAGCTATAGCTTTAAGAAAAAAAAAAAACACCAAAACCAACCCACAAATCTTTTATTCTTTTTTTGTTTGTTTTTTAAGTCCTGCCCTGCTGCAGAGCTGCTCCAGAACCTCAATCCTCTGATGACTGTAATGACAGTCATTTGCCAGCCCAAATGCAGCCAAGGCCAGTTCAAACTGCTTTTGTTCTTTTCCCAGCACCATCCTTCATCTTAAATCCCAGTCTTTTTTTTTTTTTTTCTTTCCCTTCTGGTGGGGAAACTTAATGTAGTTGTAAATTCAGCCACTTTATAATCCCTTCAGTGCTATTAATAGCCTAATAATAGCTGATGTTATTGTCCCTGAAATGTCTTCTACAATGCCACACAACCTGGGTGAGCACTGGTGCTTGCAGGGTGCCTGCCTGTGCCAGCTCAGTCCCTGCTGCGAGATGGGAAGATGCAGTGTCTCCCATCTCAGGCCTCTCAGCAAATTTTCTCCTGTGTGTTTATATAACAAGAGATATGTATATATGTGTGTGTGTGTGTGTGTGTGTAAATATATCTATCTACATTTGTATTGCAGATCTGCTCTCTGCAGCTGTTATTATAGGTACTATCAAGCAGAAAAGGACTCCCCTCACCACACCGAGGAGAAAAATGCAGCCATGGCTCTGGCTAGGGAGGTGTGAATCACTGTCACTGCAAAGCAGAGGAGAGGGAATTGCTCTTCCCAGGCTGGCAGTGCCGAAGTGCTGTGACTCAGAGCTTCCTAAAGGATGGGGCACACAGCACTGCAGAGCTTTTGGGTCCCCACCTTTCTGCACTCATCTGAAGAGCTCCAAAAAAAAAGCCAAAAGTGTGAATTGCCTTTTTCAGTTCATTTAGCAGTGCTTAAAATGATTCCCACAGATAGGCTTTTTCCCCCAGTGTCAACTAATGAGAGCAATGACTGCAAGAAACGAGCCAAGGTGGAGGAGAATGCTATAACAGAGGGTGGCAATCCAGCCCACTCAGCCAGCTCCTGCTTTGAGACCCTACAGGACCGTGCCAGCACCTTTGCCAGCACACCGCTGTAGGAAGGGATCTCAGGCATGAGCTGGATGATGACAGCAGAGTGGCTCTCGGCCTGAAGGTCTTGCAAATACCGATGTGACTTGTCTGTGCAGTATGGGCATGAATTTGGCTGCTGGTTTGTCACATGAGGTGTAGACACCTGTAACTGCAGCTCCGGGCTTGATACTGAAGATCATCAAAGGGTCTTTTATGATGTAAAAATGATACCAGCTTCCTTTAATACAGCACCCTAAGCTAAAATACATGAAAGCAATACATTGTTTAGTGCACTAAATGGACTCGTGATTTGATGACTTTGTCTTGGAGGAAGACTTCAGAACAAGGCCTAATGTAGCACTCTGGGACAAACCTAATTGCTGTTATTTCACAGGCCTGTGTAAATAATGCATTTGACCTGTGTGATTCTAAGAGGGCTCGATGGGGTCGGCCAAGACACCAATCAGAGGGAAAACTGCTGCTCTGGCTGCCCCACAGTGCTCACCTCGGTGCCATAGGGCAGGCGGGATATCACCTCCGGTGCCATCCAATACGGCGTCCCAACCAGTGACTTCCTCCTGGGGACCTCCTTGGACACTTGGGCACAGAACCCAAAGTCAGACAATTTAATCTGAAGAGTAAAGAAAATGAAAAAGCCCTTCTTGAGTAACCTCTGAGACACCCATGTCCAGCTGCAGCCTGGGACAGGGCAGCAGCAGTTTTGGTAGCGTGGCTGGAGATGGCAATAAAGCCTGGGGAACATGGGGCTGGTTCAAATGAAGGCAAATAGTAGGAGAGAGCGGCAGCAGTGCTCATTACTATGATCACCTGTCATAACTCATTGCCTCTCCACCAGCAAAAGATGTGGAGGTGATAAATGGCTTATAAGATTTAAAAAATATAGAAGGCAAGCAAAAAATACAGAAGTAACAGTGTGTTATAATGAATCTAGTATTATTTATATAACCCCCAGGTCTACAGTCTATGCATCCTGCTATTCTATAATACCCATGTTTCAAAAGTGATACATACCACTATTTGTATCAGGTATACAAATTGTGAGTTTGCCAGAAAACAGATGAAATGTGTGTCATCCACCCGGGGTGACCTAACACTCAGAGAAAGCAACACCCCCGCCATGGAGTTTTCAAGAGCAGGACCTCACACTTTGTACTATACTAGTGAAACTGTTGTCTTTATGTGGCAGGGAAGCTAATTTGAGGAGAACAGGGAAAGGTACAAGACTTCCCAAACGGTTCTAAGAGATAAGGGGACCTGCTCTCTTTGCTCAGAAAGTCGTGAATTACAGGAGGTACCGTCCTTGACTAGCTGTGGCAGTGACCCAAAATAGAAATAATGGGATACACAAGCACTCTGGAGAGCAGCTCCTGCTGCATCACGTGCCTGCTCAGACTTTTATGGCAGGTTTGTGTTTTGTTGGGGTTTTTTGTTTTTTCCTTTTTTTCTTTTCCTTTTTGTTCCTTTGTTTTCTTTGCATTTTGTTTTAGTTTTTTTTTTATCAACAAAAGTTATGGAAAATTATCATGTCCCCCTCCATGTTGCTGTACAACACCAAGATGAAAACTCCTCCAATCCCCAACAAAGCTGGTATGAGTGTTGGTCGACGGCATCACCCCCTTCTGCAGCTTGTTCCTTAAGGTCAAAGTTGTTATTTCCCCCCCCCATATTTATTTGGAGGCCCAGAAGCCATTATAAGGGTTTTCCAAGCCATTAGCCTAAACCACATCGCCCCCAACCAGACACTGCACAGTGCAACGGTGCCCCATGTCCAGGGTCCATAAGCTGTGTGTCCCATCATGTACTCAGCAGCTGGGAGTACAAAGTGAGCCCAAACAGCCCCGGGACAACTGAAGTGAGGAGCTGCACAAATCCCTGCCCTATGTAGACCAGCATTTTATTATCAACACTGATTTGTTTTCTTTTGGATTTGGTACAAGACATTACTTTTTTTAAAACTAAGAGCATTATTTTTAACATAATTAAGAAATGATTGTTGGCATTTCTAAGCCAAATCAAATAGCCAAATTCTCTGTGCTGAATGTATTTTCCAGTTTACAGGATGGAAGAAACACTGCATATTTTGGAAGCAGAGCCCAATCTTCTTTTGTAGGAGCACAAGAATTTTTGCATATCTATTGCTCATTCGAGTACATAAAAGACAATTTTCTAAAAAAAGATAATTGCACAACACAGCCATGAAGAAATCTGCAATGCAGATAATAAGTACTAGAGTAATGAGCGTAACAAGGCACTGTATGCAGATCGGATGCTATTTCAGCAACACGGATTCAAATCACAACTGAAAAACTCCTACACATGTGAAGTTTTCTTCCCTTGACAGAATTAAACGGAGCAGCCTGAGACCGCTGCAGGAAGAAAATCCCTCTCCCTTGATGAAGTGGGAACCAAATTATGAAAGTAAGCCTTTGATGAGAGAATCAGACCAGGCCTGGGAAGTCAAGAGTTTTACCTTCTGAAGGAGAAGACCTAGGTTTGGTTCTGGACCAACTGAGTGCTCAGGACCAAGCCACTAAGTCTTGCTTTAGCCAAGTGTGTAATCCTTGACAATGGAACAACCCCTAAAGTCCTTGCTGAGGGAACTTGCCTGCTGTAAGGGCATTAGTTTCTACTCAAATTATCCCAATGAGACCACTAGGTGAGATGCAAAGTAGTGCCTAACTCAAACAGAAATTGTGGTCTGCTATTTGAGAGTGATTTGCCTTGCTTTGGGTGCTCCAAGTTTTAGATGCCTCAAGTTTTACGGCTACTGCCCAAAACCACCCTTCTCCTTGTAAAGGAATCAATCATTTTTGTGGGACCAAACACTGCTGAAATAATAGTTTCTTGGTGTGTAAACTTTATTTTGCTTACTGAGCAGGTCATGTACAGCATTCCTTCACAGAAAGGTTTGTAAAGCCCTGGCCCAGGCTGCCCAGGTCAGTGGTGGAGTCTCTGTCCTTGCAGGGACTTAAAAGCCATGCAGATGTGGTGCTGAGGGACATGGTTTAGTGGAGAGCAAGGAATGCTGGGTTAATGCTTGGACTTGATGATCTTAAAGGTCTTTTCCAAGCAAAACTATTCTCTCCTCTCCTTCACTCTTTTATTCTATTCTAATTTGTCTACCTCTCTCCCCAGCTCTCTCACTGACAACAGCATCCCATGGAAGTGTGGGACAGGTATTATCAAGCATCTTGCAAGCATACCTATGGTAAGAGAGACTCTCACTTATCAGGGGAGTGTTTCATCAGTAATGCACGAGTATTTCCTATTTGTACAGCTTGATGTATAGCCTCCTAACTAGCTTGGGAAAATACAGCAAATGTATAGAAGCGTGTTAACTAAAGGAGAGTTAAATGTAAAACAAAAATATGTTTGAGAGGCATCAGAGTAGTAGTGGTGCAGTGTAAAAGATCTCTCATCACCTAACAATCACCCATGCGGCACAGTTTCTTCTGACACTACATTCTGACAGCTCTGATCCCCCACAGGGACCCTGCATGCAGCACAGATGTCAATCACTGGCCAGACCAGGCCTGTGTTTTAATAATTCAGCTCTCTAACTGAAGTTTTTCACAGGTCATAGCGCTTGGTTTCACACATCTGCCTTATTTTTTTATTTTAGTGTCACTTTGAATGTGCACAGCTATTTTCATGCCAGCCCCAAGAGACGACAGGGGAAACACTGGGCACTCACCCTCCCATCGCTCGTGAGAAGGATGGAGTCACTTTTGATGTCACGGTGGATGACACCTTGGTTGTGCAGATAGGACAGAGCTCTCAGGACAGACAGGCAGACAGTCGCTATCTGTTCCTCGTTCATCCTGAAACAGCAAGGTGGAAAGACACATTGAGCATTAATGAAGACAGCAGGAAAGGGGAGCTGGAGAGAAGAGGTACAAGTTTCCCTTCACACCAGTATACAACCAGCCAGGAGATCTTTTACACAACGGCTCTGTGGGGGTAACTCTTGTCCTGCTTCTGTCAAAAAGAGGAGATGAGGGGTGAGGAGCAACTCTGCAACAAGGTCTCCCTGCAGCACTGAAAAAGCAGAGTGTACTATGTGAGGTAGGCTGTCCCAGTGAGCCCGACTGCCTCTGGGAAATAATGGAAATGCCTTATTTACACTAAACTCACTGCTTGCCAAGGAAGGTAAATCACTACTGGGATGGACACAGGTATGGAGTAAATATGAGAAAAATCACCCCTAATTGTGTATACAAAACATCAGGCCTTGGGCATAGCTCTTCTAGAGCCCTTCTTTGCTTTTATGTTTTTCAAAGTTGAGTATTTTTAGTTGAAAAATAAACAGCAAGAGTCCTCATTTCTGTGCACATGTGGACAGAATCTGGCTTCCCAATATGGAGGAAGCCATCTGCCACAGTGTGATGACAACAGCCCACATAGGTCACGTGCCCTGGAATTGCTGCCTCATCGCTGGCTGTCCCCAGCATCTCTACTAAGTGAGAAGAAAAATACCCGTGGAGATTCCTGTTTTCTGTGCCATTTGCAGTATTTTAGCAAAATCTTTGCGGTAAGGCCATGCAAGGGAAAAAAAAAAACAAAAACCAGGAAGATTAAGGAACAACTGTTTTGAGTAAAAAAAAAAAAAAGATGACAGCTCTTAAGAAGTGGTGTCCTGGGAACATCTGTTTGCTGTTAAACTCCTGTCAGAAATGTCTGCTTTTAAAAGATACAGCTTTTAATGTTTTGGGGAGCAGCAGTTAATAAATGACTTGCAATACTGTGATTTATTTCTGCACATTAGCTAAGGCAACACGAAAAAAAAAAATACCTATGTTACAACTCTGCTTTTGGCAGGATTTAAGAGCATCATTAAACTATGAGAGAAGATAAATTTTCTAATTTACTATTCCTCGCTTTTCTTCTTGCTCACCCTCACATTAGTTTGGTGTGGAAGTTTTTATTTTTTTTATTCAAGAGGAAGAAATTAAATAAAGAAATCCTCTTCCCTATCTCATTTTATCCTACTTATCAGGAAAATACGAGTGAAGATCAGATATAAAAAGGGCTGTAAAATCTAACGCCTCCACTCGGAAGCGCAGTTCTGTACACTACAGCATCAGTGCTGGCGAGTCGCCCTCTCTGAAGGTACGCTATTAACTGAAAGATGTAAACAAGCTCTACCGTAAGCACAAATAGTCTTGGTTTGCAGTTAACATTACCGACACATGGGTACCTGTGTTATGAGTACACAGAGAAATCACCCTTAGAACTGACATAGTTTTGACAGTAAAAAAACAACAGAGATCACCCAACAGGAAAAAGATATTTTTTTTGGCAAGTAATGGATGAAAGTCATGTGGCTGCTAAATTACCTCCTAAAGTGCAAGCAAATCCCCATCTACCAGCAAGCTGTTACAGATATTTCTTCTCCTATTTAAAAAATGCTGGTACTGACAGGAATTCATCTGCAGTGGCATATTATTTATGCTAGTAAAGTAAGCATGTTGTAGTATACGTGCATGTATAGATACATAAAAATACACACACACGCATATATAGCTACACATATATGTTACATATTCATTTTTATATTTTTTCATGTATATATAGTATGCATTTTTATGATTGTATATATGTATTTTGTATATAAATACAAATACACAGTAATAAATATATATTTAAAAATAAATATAGAGGGCCAGGAGGTACCAAGCCTCCCTCAGC
>JANHFX010014677.1:0-42500 GCA_027560015.1 Chloroceryle amazona
GCAGCAGCCCCAGCCCGGGGCTGTGAGCAGAACCTTTCCAGCTCCCAGGGCAAAGCAGAGCCCGGGGAGGGCTGCTCAGGGGAGATGACTCCAGCTCAGTCAGAGCCAGTACAATGAGAGAAGATGCTGCACCAGGACAAGCCATAAAGGAGAAGTGGGGGGTTGGTACCTGCCCCACCGAGAAACAGAGACAAACGGAGACACGCAGAAGCGCTTCAGTGTGAGGTGATGGGCTAAGAACAAAGTCCATCTAATTTTTCCAAATGCAGATCTAAGCCGAGCTACTTTTACCTTTAAAAAAAGCTCTTAATAAGATGTATTTGGATTTCTGACCAGCTATTGCCTGAAATCATTTCATCACTGAGAACAGTAAAAAAGGAGCTTCACTTGGTGGAAAAGTACTAACACCCAAGCGGCCTCAGCTGGACGAGCGTTCGTGGGAGCAGAGATCTGCAAAGCTTTCATTTGGTTAGCAGAAGATTTTCAAAGCTGGTGAAGTGGAAATGTTTCAGAGCAGGAGGCATCACGTAAAACCTTTGCCTTCTGCAGAGACAGGAGCGGGCTAAGATTGCTTTTCTCAAGGATGTTGTAGTAAACAAGGCACAAAAGAAGGAAAGCCACGTTGACACGTTTCAGTGACATGGAAGATTGAATTTTAGATACGTGCTGTGGAAAAGATGTGTAAAATGTAACCCGGACACATCTAAGTAAGAGCAAATGTGCACCAGAGAGGATGCAGAGCTTACAGCGAGCAGCAGAGAGGAGCTGTCCATAAGCGAGAAAGGAAACGCAGCGGGCGGAAGTGTAAGATAAACTATGAGGAGATTAAGCTGATAACTCCTGATCTACACGAAGATGTCAGACAGAGGTTAAGATTTTAATCTGGACGCATTTCACGGTGTAGTCGGGATTGTAAACACAGATAGTGAAACTGAATTTGTGTTTGTGGAGGAAGATACCCAAAAGCAGCAGAGAGAAGGAAGGAAATTCATTTATTCCAGCTCCCCCCTTTTCAACTCACCTCCCAGAACGCCAGAGAAGGGGAGGAGAGAGAAAGGTAAAGAATCACCTGAAGGCCAAGAAATACTCAGTGGTGCCCTGGCAGTGCTGGGTTAATGGTTGGACTCGATGATCTTATGGGTCCACTCCCAGCAAAGCGCCGCAGCCGTTCTCTGAATCTCCGCATGCAGCAGAGCGCACTCGTTCCACAACCAGATTTCTGGGGTTTCTTACGTTACCAGGACGCATAAACTGTTTCAGTGCAGGGTCATTTAGCACGCTGCCCAAATCCAGGCTAGCTCTGGAACGGCTGCGGTGGGAATCTGATCACAATGCCAGTCTCTGTCCCATGGCAGCCTCTCCACAGGTAAAGGCTTTCGCTCCGTGCCAAGCGAGGCCGACTACCGGAGACAGCAGCAGAAAGAAGGCGACTCTGGGTCTCGAGCAGCCTCTCCAAGAGGGCAAAGCCCTCGGAAGCAGCGCTGCTGGTCGGCTGCTGGCTCCCCAGCATAACCCCAAGGCTGGCAGCTGGCAACCTGGCACCACCCAGAGCAGTGACACCCCCTGCGAGCCGCCGGCGCAGGGAAGGATTCACCGAAGGGCTGACACGCGCATCCTTCTGGTACCAGATTTGTTTGCCACGGAGATACATCCCAAATTAAATATTCTGCAGCATACCTTCTAGTAATTTAATAAGTGTCATGGTTTTCCCTGAGCCTATAATAATTATTATTTTTTTCTCAAAATCATATTTTGGAAAGGAGAAATGTATGTGTTGTCTCCTTACTAGGCATACCTGGATCAAAGGCATAGATTATATGCACCCATGTAGTATTTTCTCAACTAATTTAGTCATTTTGGCCTCCCCAGGTCATGCCCACTAATTTATACACCCTTCTGTCTCTGCCCAAAGCTCTAAGTGTGCTCTCCACGGTTTATTTCTAGGTATAAGAATTAATTTAGCAGTACTGAAATAGATACTGTTTGCTCCCAGTCCCAGAGTCAAGCAGTTGAGACCTCCCTATGGAATATGTTTTTATTTACTACTTGCCCTTGTCATCTTCAGCACACCAGCAATGCCCATTTTCCAGTAATTCAACATATGTGGCCCCACACAAACCACCCCCCTCAGCTCTACCCAGACCTGCTGCATCCATCATCTGCTTAATGCCTTCCCATTACAAACAGAGTTTTTGATCTATAGGATGTGTGCTGTGCCACATCGCTCTGCTTCTCTCATCAAAGCACCAAACGAAAAAGGATTAAAATGAACAATGGCCACACAAAGACAACCTTAAGGAAAACCAGCTACGGATTAGTACAAAAACCATTAAGTCCATTGCACAAGCCACCCTTAGAGGCTATTAATTTATTTCTCCTTGTCAATTATGCAAGAGAAAATTGTAATCTGAAAGAATTTAATCCCAAACAAGTTGTGCCATCCCAGCGAGGAGCGGCTAACGATGAGGGAACTGAATCTTCTGAAGCTACGTTAAACTCGGGGGGGGAATCTTGGATTCTCAGCCTTTCTTCTACAATAGTTCATGGCTCCAGCAATTACCAGAATTGTGAAAATTCTGGTTTCTTTCGTACCTCTGCCGTGGTAAACTCTTCAAATAAAACCAACCGTCACTGAATTCACTCTGTTGTTCAATAATAAGGAAGTACAGTAGCAGCAAAAGTCCCATTATCTGCCCGTTAAGCTACACGCTGGCCCTGGAGAGGAACAGGATCTGCTTGCGCAACGCGAACGGGGCAGGGCTGTGCCACGGTTGCTAAAACGCTTCGGCTTTGTGGCTGTTTATCAGCACGGGAGTCAAGATAGGGTCTAATCACCAGTTACCATCAGCATTGTCCATTTCAGAGCAATTAAGACTATCCAGAGCTGGTCTAATTGATCCAGTGGCATGAGCTGCGACACCCTCGATCCCTAAATGGGGTCATTACTGGGGGGGGGGATTTATGGAAATAACCTTACAAGGGAAAGAGTCCTCTGGGGAGGAAAGAAAATTCTAATAATCACCCAAAGTAGTGTTATATAGCAGGAAAGAGAGATGGGGCTCTCTGCAAGAAACCTGAAGCTGTATCAGTTTCTCCAAAGAGTCTTTTTCTTAAGCAAGCTATGGAGGTTTCAAATCTCAGCACCAAGCTGCTGTTATTGAAAGCAACCTTTGACTGGAAGGGAGCTTAAGAAGCTTTCGAGATGCCACCCGGTCCATCTCCTTGTGCACGGCCAGATCAAATACTTTACCCATGACAGTTGTTTGTCTAAACCCAGCTTGAAGTTGAATTCTGCCTTGAGGCACTTCCTGCACTCAGCCTTTGAAGGTTATGGAAGTCAAGCTCATCAGCAGGTCCCTCTGATCAGCTCCACATTACAGACCCCCACCGAGGTGCAGAGGAGGGCACAGAACCACCCAAGAGGCCAGTGGCAGTGCTGGGAAGAGATTGGTGACATCCAAGCCCATGATCCTCTGCAAAATACTCGAGTACAAAGCAAAATGCTGGATAGTTTATAGACAAGTCCTGCTCGGTCTCAAAGCAAGACTCGTAGTTGAAGCTGTGTCTCTTCCAAGAAGGCTCTGGGTGGATGGATGGATGGATGGATCACCGCAGGGGTTAGTTCCCAGTGAATCTGAGCACCCTAAAGTGTGTTTGAAAACCCCCCACAATCTGGAGTTCTTTTTGTTATCAGAGATTGGAGCGTGTGGAAAAACACCACGCTCTTCCCCGGCGCTGATCAACAAGAACCGTCATGCAGCAACTCCTCCTTCACCACCAGAGCCATGCAAAACACAAGGCTGTTCTTCTTATCACCCCCACCAAAATCACGCACTGTTCAGCCTCCCAGGAGAGCGTATTTTCTTATTGCCCAGAACAAAAAGTGACTCGATGCAGTTCTAACAGACTTGTAGACTAGTTTTGCAGACTAGGAACTTGCTATCTAAGCCCTGAAAGAGCAGCCAAACTATACAAATTATTTAAGCAGCCCTGGAGATAAGGTTATTGGAGTGTGGAATCAACACATGACATTTCTTTTGCTAATTTAAGAATTGTAGAAACCTGTTGACAAGGGGAGAAGTTGTTTCAGGTAAGTTTCCAGTTAACCGCTTTGCCTCGAGGCGAGACGGCTACTGCACGGTACCATTTCCCTCCTGCCCAAAACACTGAGCGTGCAGATTCCCCGAGCCTAAAATCCACACACCTGAAGGAACAGAAAACCAGTTTACTGAGCTTGAAAGGCTTTGCTTCGGATACACTCTTAAAACAAAAGCCTTATTCCTTTAAGCCGTGTCAAGGCTCCACTGGGCGAGACTTTCCAACAGTCAGACATCACACCCAGGAGCTCCATCTCCTCTCTTGAGAGCTTCTGAGGGGTACTCAGAAGGGAACTCTCAGCCTCTTTCATCCCAAACTGAAGCTGTGTAAACACATCCAGTGCGATCAGCCTTACTTCAGAAAGCTGACATCCAGAAAAGACTAAAGACCCAAAAACCCCAAGCCTGATTTGTTTTATTAAGCCACTGCTGTTCTGGTTTTGTTACCCATAGAACAGAATTGATTTCTCTTTGCAGTAGAGACAACAGAACCGGGCCCAATACTCAAATTTTAATGAATATCTCATCGCTTGTGAAGTATTGAAATCCTTGCGGTGTCCTAACGCAACATCAGTGCCTAATGAAGTTTAAAATGGTAACAGAAAAATGCTTAGCGGCCCCGTATGGCTGCTGAAGTGCACGTGCCCTGGTCCCAGGAAACCCAACACCCTGGTTGAGTTTCCTCCATCATTCTTGGGAGTTTTTAACCGTCTCTCTATCGGTGCTGCAGGGTTCAAGCCCACCTTTAAGCGTTCTTGATGTGCTTCCTCAACCAGAAAAAGTTGCCGACAGAGTAAATTTTAATCTGATGTCCAAAGTTTTTGAGCGAGAGATTTCCAGATGCTCAACTCAGTGCAACAGCTGGAACTTGATTTTGTTGTTTTTTTTTTTTAATTATTCTTTTTTTTTTGCTACAGGTTGCTTAGTAAAACCTCAGTTACTATTTTCAGCTGTTTCCAAACAGACAACTCAGAAGCTAACGGCACCTCTCATATAAATCACAGAATGCCTTTGGAAGAGCCCTTCAAGATCATCTTGTCCAACCTTCGACCGTGATTGTCCAAAATGAGACTGCTGAATTCAGCAGCTCTCCCACAGACACCAAATAACCCTTCCCTTCAACAGGCAGCATCAGACTTGGCCCTTTTCACATCGATAGGGGAAAAATCCAGCAGCACAGGGACAAGTCTCGTTTGGGTCACGCAAACTGCCCGGCAGGTTTGCCACACGAGAATGTTACATCTCAGCACCGAACTCCTTCCTCTCGCCAGGAAAGGTGCATCTGTTCCTGGCTCTCCGGAACGCTGCGTAGAGCCCAGCTCCTCCTCACTGTACACGTGGCTCCCTCGCTGTGGCTGCTGCCCCTGCCCATGGGTACTGAAGTTGCAATAATGCTGTGTGCTGTTAATGGAATTAAAGACCCACAGCTACAAACCCAGAGAGAATATCAGAAAATTGAGTTGGAAATTAAGGCTACACAACTCCCAGCCGTGCCTGGTTCCCTTTGTCCTATAAACCTTCCCTTCCTTACAGTCCAGGAGGCTTTATTTTGATGAGGGAATTGAGACCAACCTCCCCTGTGCCTGCCCCAGACAATTCACTCATAAAAAACACTACATGAGGACTCATGCTTAGAGTTCAGGCTGAAGTGAACTGAAAGGAGCACAAAGAACCAGGAATCCAGCAACTTTGGAATTACTGCTGCTCAGTCTGCTGGTATTTCCTCTGATCTCTGACAAGCTTCCTACCTAAGTTGCCTTAACTCTGTGCATTGACTTAAAACCATCAGTCTCTGCCTGTAACTTGAGCTCAGGCTCAGCTCATCATGTCAGAGCCCTGAGATTCCAGCGTGGCCACATACCAGGAGTAGCAGCAATTCTGCACGAGTCCCAGATGACCAGCAAGATGTGTACATCTCCAGAAGCCCTCAAATCACCCAGAGAACAAAAGACTGGAGCAGGTCTACAAACAGATCAATGAAATTTCACTTCCCCAGTTAAAACGGCCTTGCAAATTTTATCAGAGCAATCTTGCTAAATACCTGTCACCCTCAGTGTGCTTGTACAGAACAAGGGTCGTAACACTTGCCAGCTCAACTCTCCGGCACCTGCCATCAGTTCAGCTGGAGGCATTTCTAACCAGACTTTCTTTCCTTCAAAACATCATCCTCCTCAGAACCTCCAATCTCTCAAGGTGCCAGGAGGCAGCCTCTGGTCAGGGAACCAAGAAAGCGCATTCTCAAATGAAGGGATTCACACTGAGGGTACGGAGCTAGAAGGTCCGTGTTAGGAGAGAGCATCCTCTTGCACTGCCTGTGACCTCCTCCTCGATAGCAATTCTGACCCTGTTTTGAAGATGGGGAGCTGTGGTGCTGAGGGACTTGGTTTAATGGTGACCTGGCAGTGCTGGGTTAACGCCTGGACTCGGTGATCTTCAGAGGTCACTTCCAACCCCTGACATTCTGTGATCATAAAGGTCTCTTCCAACCAGAATGATTCAGTGACCCTATGAAGACGGAAATTCCACATTTGAAAACTTTCTGGACATGAACAGGTGCTGAGCACCCTGCCCTGTTTTTTTTCAGTTCACTCAGATACAGACTGACAAGGAAGCCAGGCTGAAATGAAAACATTAAACTCACTTAAGCAACATTTAAGCACCACACAGAGCCAAAGTGAATTCTCCGTTTGTTTTAAATGTCACAAGCCAAAATAAAAGCAATGCCGATGACTCCCAAACAATGTCAGCCCCCTCCTCCCCCATACCCTCACCTAAAAAATCTAGATAAAGATGATGAACACACACGGTTGTAATCTGCAGTATTCCAGCGGCCGAGCCGCAGCGCGTCGCTTTGGACACTTACCCAGTGCCAGCCTCAAACTTTGGATCAAAACAGCAACTGAAATAACTACAGGCACGTACCGAGCAGCTCAGCCCGGCCAAGACCCCCCCAGCTTCCCCCTACCCAACATTTCTATTTCTCAGCTAACCATAATTAAGAAGCATAAAGATGCCAGCAAGTTCATTCACATCTCTCCAATAGGAACTCGCACACAATTCTAGGATATAATTGGGAAGTATGATCATTGAACTTTAACCAGCTATTGTTACCAGCAGAGAGAAGGGTTCGTGTCGCTTCCTCCAGGACGTGGTTGGTGATTCACCAGCTCTGCAATTCATCAAAAGGTCCTGAAATCCTCGACCTTTACACTGGTCGCACCTGGGGGATTTTTGACCTTTTTTTTGTGTGTTTTGTTTGGCTTTTTTTTTTTAATACAACATTAATTTCCAAAGGGAACCCCCATCAAATCCAATTCCCGGTAGAGAAAGACGTTTCACTGAGCTTTGCCAAGTGACACATTTCATCCGGACTTCTCACACACACCAAATACGCTTCTTTGTGTGGACTCAACAATTCACAGCCCCTTCAGAGCCTTCTGCAACAAAGATTTCCAGTTCCTTCATCATAAAATGAAAGAACGTTCTACCATCCCAGGCAGCCTTCATTTATTTTGCTCTGCGCGATTAAATCTGGGAAGCGGCATCAGAATCTCACCATTAAATTGTTAGGGTTTAAAATACAGAATCATTGCTCTGCCATCCTTAAGGAGGGGTGAAAGGAGTAAAAGCATACAGGATATGTACACAATTCCTTATCTTCACTTACACCCCCAAAGCACCTCCATCATTCAGCGGGATTCGCTCTGAATGAACCAAGTCTCCTCCTCCTTCAGCAAACACATCACACCAGGCGAACCCTTTGTAGCTCTCCCATTCATGTGTTACTAACACACGTTAGCTCTGTTGCTCACTATTTAATCATTATTTTTTTTCCAAACATTCTCTGACTTCCTGCTCCTACGTCCAAGCCCAGACAACAGCGTTTTCCAGCAATATTGTCTGCCAAGTGTAGCCAGCCTTCTGCTTTTTATCCAGCCAGGGGTAGTGCGGGCTCCCTTGTTTAAGTAAATAAGGTAGCTTGGAACTGTTCTTCAAGTAGGGAAAAATAAGTACTCTACCTGAAGCCCCCATGGCATGCTGACCTGGAAATCACAAGTGCTCAGTGACACCGCTGAAGGTCCAACAGAGACCTTAAAACATCTTCCAGTAACATTCGTGCTGAGCCACTGCGTGTGAAGCGTTAAACTCCTCTCAGGCTCCGCAACCGCCCAGAAGCCGACATAAATAACAAGTGTTTTGGGGAAGTGGCTAAGGATGAAAGAATTAAAATGGCAACTGGGACCAAACAAGATGAAAACTTTCCCAGTTTTCACTGTTTCAGCAGCGAAATACCTCATTCCCCTTTTTAACTGATAAAAAACCCTCAGCCTCGACAAGAACTCCGTACAGAAATTAAGGGAGAATCCTCTGTTTACTGCTTATTAACTGTTGGATGAGCTAGGGATTAGTTCTCATTCAAACTCTCCAAAGACAGAACAGATCAGACAGTGGCTTCTGTCTGAAGTGCTGGTTGGGAATTGGGGCAGGGGAAGAAAATCTTCAACCCCCTGCACGTAAAGGAGCAGTAGTGAAGGAGCCAAAGGAACATAAATGTGGTGAGACCCCGGGAGGTGCATGAACGGGGACTCCTCAGCAAATTGAAACTCTCAGCACTCAAACCCTACGGCCTCATGAGATGCTTCTTCACAGCCCCAAGATTTGTTTGGTGTTTTTCAAGTAAGGAGTATGCTCTAAAATAGTCAATTGTATGAAGCGATTGTTTCCACCTCTTTCCCCCCCCCCAGTTCTGGGCTATATCACACCACCGAGCCCCATAAATCTCTTAACTACTCTTAATAAGCTAAAGTGAATTAGTTTAGGATGTCTAGCCATTTGTGAGCATCACAACAGCCCCAACCACAAGCACTACACTCAACTCAATAAAGCCGTCGCTTGGCAAGGATCGGAACAGACGCCCCAGTGAGATTATCGGGTGTCAACTTCCATCTGGCATTTGTCAGCGCTAGAGGAAGAAACAAAAAATTAAATAAATAAAAAGGCAGTTCTTATCAGATCTCCAAATAAAAGGAGCACTTCCACTTCATGTGGTAGCAACTGGAAAAATTTCTTTTGTCTTTGAGGACTTAAAAATATCTTGCCCTTGAGGTTGGCTAAGTCTGGTCAGTGCTTCGAGACCCCTTTTCCCATACAAAGGTAATAAAATGAAGCTTATGGTTACAGAAATTCCCAGCACATAAAAATTACAGGAAGCTGTTGCTAAGTAATATTTCTACCTAAGTAAACATCACAAAACGTTTCCCACACACACCTCTGAACTTTGTTATTCAAACCTGCCTTGAAGATGTTCAGAGTTGCAGAATTTCTTCTGGCACCGCTCTCTTTAAAAACACTCGGGGCTATTTCATAGCAGTTGAGAGACATTTCAGGCTGAGCGGTGTTTTTCTGAGTGCTTTGTTGTGTTGCTTGTACTAGGAAACAAAACAAGCTACTAAAGCTACTCTGCAGGTCCTCACCTCTCCCTTTACCTGTGCCAGCATTTCCCCTGGATAAATCACAGGAAAACTAAAGAGAGGTTCCAAGTCCTCAGACCTGGGTCCTGAACACCGTAACAAAATCTGGAAAAGCCTAAAAAAAACCAACCTGGAGAAACCTAAAAAAATAAAAATCTGGAGAACCATTTTCATCCAGTACCTTTCTTTATCAGCTCCTCTGCGCGTCAGTGACTCCAGCCTGTCACCCCTTCTACGAGCTCTGCTTAGCATCCTCCTCCATTGACCTGAATGCTTTCAGATACATTCCACTTGCTTTTCACAAGATGAATATTTAGTAACAAATTCTAGATTGCACTAATTGAGACACAGCTTTTGTTTTTATTGCGTAAAGCAGGATAACAGACTAAAGAAAGAGCCTACCGACCAACCTAAAATAGCCCACGCTCTTCAGAACTCAAATTACCTGGCAGCGTGAAGTTCCAAGATCAAGGAGATAAAACTCCTACAAAGGTTTCATATTTGGGATGAAAAGAACTTGAATTTCATCATATCCTCTAAGGAACGAAGCCTGTATTTCAAATATCCATCCTTATATTCCAGGAATGCAGCCCTTCAGTATTTGCTGACCTATACTGCTGATCATTTTCCTGGTCCTTTTTATTTGAGCATTCCAATTTTCCTTCCTATTACCTTACTCCACCTCCAGATTGCCCAGCGTGCGAGTAAAAAGCTGAAGCCGCCTTTATAATGAGCCTGTCAAAACCATCAGACTGCTTCAAATTACCTATGGACAGAGAAAACTTGACTGCAAAGTGAATTGGCAGGAAATCCTATTTCAGAGCGAATTGTTCCTTCCGCACGCGGAGTGACAGACATACAGTGATTTTATTACACCCCCCCCTGCAAGGAGGGGGAAAAAAAAAAGTGGGAAAAAAAATGCAAAATATGAAAATCATGTTTGGCAGATTTAGTCTGAGGTCTAGGACGTGGCATTTCCAGCATTTTTGTTGTCTGCATTCTTCAGCGTAGACGCTCCCTGCACGAGCGTGCTGCACTGAACCAGGAGCTGTGTGTTTGTGGTGACAGAAGTAGTGTGCATGTGGAAAAACCCCAACTTCTGAAATTGTGGGCTGCAAAGGTACAAACCCTCCAGAAGAGGAACAGCACTTGGCTGACATAAACAGCATAAGGCTGGACCCAAATTCCAAACAGACTACATATTTCCCTCCCTTCCTACCCAAAATATAACATGAGTTGGCCTTAATTGAACCAACTTGCTTTTCACACCAGTACTAAGTCATTTAGGAAAACAAAACAAAACAAAAAGAACACTTTCAGGAAGCACATTCCGGCCAATCTCAATCTATGGTAGAGCCACCTACACATCTTTACATTCAGACACAGATTCCTCAAGATTGCAACTGTTTTTTCAAGGCGTGCAGCTGCCCACAAATCATTTCAGTTCCTCCCAACCGGTTTCATCCACAACCTTCGCTCCAACGTCTGTAAGAGGATCTTTTATTTTGTTGTCTTCAACATGTTATCACCAACTGAAAAAAATTTCTGGGCTGGAGTTAGAGCTGCAAGGATGATTCAGAGACTTGGATCTGTGCCTCGGAGATAATTATATGCTATAACAAAGTTAGGTTTGGAGTTAACTGGGCTATCTGTGCTGATTGAAAGAAAGAAGTGCCAAAGAGGAGAGATCAATAGGAGATGTGGCTGGGATAACGTGAAGGAAACGACCACAGAGGAGGCAGGGGCAGGTCAGGGACTGGTGTGGGAGAGATGGGGGATGCACAGGACTCCATTCCACTGCTACCGCCTCCCTTCCAACTCTTGAGACCTTTCTGTGACACTATTCTGCCTTCCCTCTCAAGCTTCTTGCCCACCTCTTGATTTTCTCCAGCCAGAGGCAGAGCTCAGCAGGCTGGAAGCGCTTGTCAGCTTGGGACTTGTCTCTGTCAGTTGACACACACTCTGTAACATCAAACCAATCGAGAGTTACGCATTCTTTAAGGATTTTTTTTTTCCAAACCAGCAAACAAAACACCCTGGCCAGCAGTGCTATCAGGGCAGAGAGACAGCAACAACTTCCTATCCAGAGACACGAAACAAAACCCAGCAAACGGGAGATTTTACACCAAGTTTTAAACTAGGGGTACAAAAAACCTGCATTAAACCGAACACACAAAGCCAAACCTCCCCTGGGAAAGTTATAATGAAATTGCTACGTTTCACTCCAGCATTGGTGAAAAGATGAGGAGTAAAAGAGGAGAAAACCCTTAAAACCAGTGAGATGGGAGCCTTCTGCACACTACTGGCAGCTGAAGATTCCCTGAGAAGCTGCAAAGATGCAGAGAGGAAGATCTCATGGTGTTAACACCCTCGGTTCCAGGAGCTGCCACGAGGACCTTTGGGCTAAGGAAAGCCAAAGTATAATTCACACAAGTTCTTAATAAGCTTGACAAAACAATTACTCACACTAAGGATAGGTTATGGCTGGCACGAGAACAGAGAGCACCACGACTCCGTCAACAGGTTCGCTGAAGAAACATCCCTTAATCTCTGCCACAGTTACTCGCTGTGCTGAAAGGCTAACGGCTACTCAAAACAAGTTGAAAAAGCCTAAACGACTACTCAAGCTGTAAAAATAACTTCAGCAGCAAGCAAGCAGGTGTCACAAGGCACAATACAACACAGATACCGACTCCCAAAACATAAGAGTAGGAATCTCAGCATTCAAAACAAAGATAAACGTGGCTTGTGAAGTGGTTTTCCAAGCGCATACCAGTTAGAGCTCAAACGTGTAGGAGCGTTGCTTCTCCCAGTGACACAGGAAACCAGATAGGAGCAGCTGTATGTAATTCCTCTTGAAACCACTTTCAAAGCCAAATTTCCATTTCAAATTCGAATCAAATGGACTTAGTAGCTCAGCTTCCTGCAGCAACTGCGCTAAGACAGCGCGATACCGCACAGGGATCCTCTGGCAAATCTACCTGAATTTGCATGAGAGGGCTCAGGAGCTGAGATTTACATCCCCATGGTAAAATACTACATTCCTACAGGCTTCCTGGAAATAGGCAGTCGTCTAGAGGAGAGAAACCATACATTCCAGAAAAGAGAAAAGATGAACGCGTAAGAAACCAGGTTTCAGCACTGATCATAACCACAAAGCAGCAGTTTATAAACTGAAATGTTTTATAAACTTATTTTTTGTTTTAAAAAAAGAACACACATCCACACTTGCATCTTCTTGCTCACACCCTGTTATTCTGGCAACAAAAAAATAACCACTTTCTTTAAAAAGAAGCGAGACGATTTTGGGGTGAGGAGCAGCAGAGGGGAAACCACATTAAATTCATTAGTCTAGGCATACTGGTAGGAATTCCTTCTCCAGTTTGGCACTTAGCACTCAGAATTGCCCTTAAAAGCTTGGCAAGAAATTCTCTCCAACCCACAAGTTTCCTAATTTCGTCTCAGGACACACTGCCTCATTTGGCTGCACGACCTCCAGAAAGACAGACAACCCTAAATGTGTCAGGTTTACCTCAATTCACTGCTCCCTGTCACAGTCAGTTTTAACAGAATTCAAAGTAAATATGTAATTAAAACTCAACTTAAGCTCAGTTCCAAGTTTGGAACCCATCGATCTGTGTGAAATTAAAAGCGACCCTGCTAGGGTTTAAGAACTGGAGTGCAGGGGTTGTAACAGCAGCTGAAGACACTTCTGGACACACCTCCTCTGCTGCACTGAACCCTCAAGCTCAAAGTTATTTCACCCTCCTCAAGACTCCTGCTATGGGCACCTCCCCATCCAGGTCCTCTCTCCTCCTGCTCCTTTTCCCCCAGGTCTGACTTGGCCTCCAGCTTCTTACCCATGCAAATGTTCTTCTCTCACCCATACATCTTAGTGCAGGAAGGCTGGAGTAAAAATGTAAGTGCACCTTTGTAGAGTTGGGGTTATTCCATAACGACTTCTCCCCCACCGTCCTGCTCCCGCCTGCTGCAGCCTTCCAGTCGATCTGGGTTTTTAACCCCCTACTAAAGCCCCAGCAGAGATACTACTACCACTGAGACTCACAGTCTGTTAAACTTAGGAGCAGTCCTTAACTCTCCAGGGAAACCAACCACAGTTTTAGCCACGTTATTCACACAGGTGAGCAAACTGCTACAACAGCCCCATCCCAAAGCTCCTGTTTTCCCCTAACGTTCCTAAAAGCCAGCTCCTAAACTGCCCTGTGCTCAAAGGCAGAAGTTAACAGGTACCTGTTAGCTCTCCAGTAGATCCAACAGGTCAAAAACCGACCACAAACCGCAGCCGACAGACACCACTCTGCAGACTCACCTCTCTGACAGCGATCGTGGGTCCAGCAGCGCTCGATGAAGATGCCGTTGATCACAGTAGGTGGACAGTTGCTCTTCCCTTTCACAGTTCCCGGACACACATCTCCACACTCCTCCTTGTCATCCTTGTTGGCCACGATGTAATTGTCTTCTACGGAATCCAAAATCCTTGACCAGTCGATCGTGGACAGGTAACATAATTCATTGTTCTTCTCAATCCGCACAGCGCCTCGAGTGATGTTCATCAGGTTGTAGAGGCCGATCTCTTTCAGGTGAACCATCTCAAAGATGACCAGGGCGTAGTTAAAAAACAGACGAGTTCCTCGAATCACGGTGAGGTTGGGGAAGAGGCCCTTTAAACTCTCCAGCCCGTACACGCGGAAAAGAAGCAAGTAGTCTGTAATCATCGTCAGCTTAGGAAAGCTGAGCTCACGGAAATCTTCAGGCTTGGTTTTAAACATCAGCAATATCTGCAAGTGGCCCTCGATCACGGTGCAGTTCTCCAGCATGTTCAGCCGGGTCAGATTGTTGCGAATGTCCATGCTTCTGCAAACTGGAAGGCAAAGAATCATCTTAATTCTTTATTTAAGAAAAGATAACGGGGTTAGTTTTCTAACCACACAGTTTTCTCCCACTGCACCATCATCTCCAGCTACACTCAGAGTTGACGAGCGGGTCCTTTTCGGTACAGCAAAGCGTTAAGAAATACGCTGGAGGGAACGGTCCCTGGGCTGTCGTTACACAATAAGACTGAAAGAGTGTTTCATAATTATTATGATTATTTTTTTTCCTGCCATCTTGAGTTTCTGGATATTACCTCTAGCACGACTGCAGTTGTAACGCCAGTTTTCAGATGTCATTTGGCATTCACAAAAGTAAGAGATGCCTGTGCAAAGGAGCCTGTTTTCTTTAGGGAGTTGCCAGGGACACACCTCCCTCGGCTCCCTCAGACTGTGGATTAGAGGAAGTAATTTAGAATGGTTGCGGGGAGGGGAAGATAGGAAAAGAATAATGGCTAGGAAATGGGAGAGCTTCGGAAGAGAGCAGAAAAACCTGGAAATGCAGACACGCGGGAGCACAGCCGACACTCTTGCCCAGACTTTGCGGGCAGGAGTAATTTACTACGGTAGTAATTTTTGCCCTAAGCATTCTTTTCAGATTAGGTGTTTGGGCTTTCTTGTTGTTATTTTCTCAAGGGTTGCAAATCTCCCTGCCTTGACTATCTGGACAGTTTATGTAGCAGAACCAGTAAACCAAAGAACTGGCAAAGTGAACAATTACATGAAGCATAAATTAGAAGGTAAACAGAATAAAATGAGTCCAGGCACCAGCAAAAGGAAAAGACAGAAAGAAAAACGTTTCAATAGTGGAATATTTTAACTCTAAGCACAGGTAAGAAATTAAGAAGGAAGTTAGAGCCCTGTGTCTGTAGAGCACAACAAAAGCCCCAGGAATAACCCTTTTAACCCCAAATTTCATAGAAATAGCCAGACCTTAACAGACTCAAATCCTTCATATAGGATTTGAAGCAACATTATTGCCCAATGGGATTTTTTTTAGCACTCTAGCCAAGTCATTTCATAAACTGCTTTCTGGAAGAAAAAGTTAACGCACGCAGTGCCTCAGAGACCAAGGATGTTCTTCTAGAAGTGGGGAAGGAAATCCGATGACCAACCAGCATCAATCTCTTTGCCCCACGAAAAGCTGCAGCCAAACTGGAAGTAAGGCGAAAGCTGTCGCGCCGCACACCCCAACCGTGGGCTAAAAACCAGATTCAGTTTAAAGACTCTAAATATTAAAACAATTAAGATCAGTATTTCCAAGGCAACAAGTGTGGGACAGGGCAGGTCATTGGTTTCTTCGTGAAAGGAGAAACAACAGAGGGATAAATAAAAGGCAAACGCTCAAATTCAACGTACAAGTCACTGGCACAGCTAAAACTATTGGATGAAAATCCAGCATCTTGGTTCTTATTTAGTGCTTACTGAGCACACGGGAAAACACGCACACTGGGTACCCACAACCAGATGCTTTATCAGTGCATAAAGGAATCTGAATGTATACAGGTGACCTCAGGGAAAAGGAAAGGTCAGAAAATACAGCTCAGCTCCAGCCTTAACAACTACTTTCAGGAGTAGAAGCTCTAGGGTTTTTTTTGTGGTTCAAGGCCACAAAATGCATCTCTAGGCTAAGTGTAATTACCTGAGTCTTTCAACACTTTGAATGGAATCAGGTAGCCCAGTAGGGACTGGCCACGAGCTGGCCCCCAGACAGTCCCTGAATCCACACAGCTATCCCTGCACAGCTCCACGGAAGGAGGAGACGGCAAAACTTGAACAGAGGTGAAGAGAAGAGCAGATAGGTACCATCAGGACAAAGTCTTCCAGGTGCTGGGGCTGCACTTCAGGCTATGAAAATCTTCCCATCATCCAGCAACGAAGCTGAGGAACCAAATCTGCAGGAGCCCTCCTAGGTGGGTGACTGCTGCATCACCACGCAGCAGGGAGAGGGTGCCCAGCACCCAGGATAATCACAACCCCATTTGGCCACGGAGCAGACACATCCAGCAAGGCTCCACAGACAGCACTCTCTGCTTCCATCTAGCAACAGCCCGATCCTCTGCACTCAGAAGAGAAATTACAGTGCTTGAGAATTTGACCCCTGTGCTACAGGCTTCTAGAGATCACTATCAAGACAAGTAGTGCTGCTCCTGGTCCAAAGAGCCAGAAAGCTGCTCAAAGATCTTCCCATCTCCTCCAAAAATGCAACGACCTAAACACCCACGAAGGGTATAAAGCTCCCTCGCCTTCAGCTCTCCCCATCCTGAAACATATTCCCTGCAGAGATGGGGACTGAAGGCTGACAGAGCCAAGTATTTGGACCAAGGGTGTTAAAGAAGAAAGGTCTGCTGAAGCTGAACCTAGAAAGAGACAGGTGAAGCTTGGGAATAAACAGCAAAGCCTGTGAAGAATGAAATAACCCCATAAAGATCTGAAGGTACAGCCACAACCCATCACTTGCTTGCACTTTAGAACTATTTTTGTATTTTTTTTCCCCCACCAGTTCTAGACTCTGCCCCAGAACGTGTTATTTGTGAGTAGCGCTGCCAGCGCCGAGCACGCAGGAGGATCCACACAGCCTGAAGAGCCAGGACATGACCCGAGTTCCTCACTTGGCCACATTCAAAGCTGAGCACCAGCAAGGCCATAAACTGCTTGTGCTTAGGGGGTTCCAAAGCTGGGGGCTTCTGCAGAAGCCCTTGTAACAAAAGGCAATGTCTGGGATAGAAACTTAGGAGGAATTTAAAACAAAGAAGTTTGTTTCTGAAATAATCAATTGAATAAAAGCCTAATAAACTGTAAGTGTCCAAAGATTACAAAGGGTTTATATGGATCCCCCCCATTTAGAGAAAAATCCCACCTAAGAATGATTGTTCATGTTCTAGTTCAGTTTAGCTTTGAAGGAATAAATACCATGAAAATATCTGAGCTCTTTTTTACCACCTCAAGGACAAAGAGGAGAATAAGGAGTGAAGAACATCTAAAGGAAAATACGCCTGGGTTTTTTTCTGGAGGCTTCTCAATCTTTTCATGCTTTTGAATTCTGTTCAGCAGTTTGTATCTTCTGTTCTGCAGTAGCTGCTGAAGTCACCCCATAAATTTATTGTTACCAAGACAACAAGGAGCAGTTTTAAGCACAGTAATAAGTGTTTTTCCACAGCTTCTCTCCATAGTCTTTCTCCTGCAGGAACAGGGGAATTAATCAACAATTCAGTAGGAAGGCTGGGCAGGTCTGATCCCAGAAGAAGGAGAGCAAAGCTGAGCAGTTGATTACAATACAGACAACCTGGTTTCAAAAAGCCCATATAAATCAGCTTTCAGGAAAACAAAAATCTCAAATTAATTCTCCAGCAGCAGCCCCAAAGCTATTCCTGGTAAAAATCTCTACTAAGCATAAAATTCCTAAATTTCAGCAGAAAGGGGCTCCGTTGGCCAGCAGCACAGCACTGCCAGAGGAAACACTCACTGCTCCATCCCTGGTCACCCAGCTTTTCGAAGTCACTTAAAATAATGAAGTGGTTACAGACACCTTTCATCAGACTCCCCAAGAACAAGGTTGCGTGGCATGGGTTGTTTTTTTTTTAAACCCAAATAAATCTCAAGATGCCAAAGCCTCTTGAACAAACTACTCTGGGAACAGCCTGAAAGTACTGAATGGAGAAACTCGATCTGATGTCAGAGGTTTGTTTTCAAGATAGGGTCTATCCAGGGGAATAGCTGCAGCTTAAGCCTTGTTTAGAGTAAACCTTGTGGATACCAAACCTGAATGATTCCGAGCTCTCGCCCTTGAACGATCCAGACCAGAATAAGGCAGCGCTGCACAGAAAGATCACAAACCATTTCAGGTAAGTATTAGTTCATTCTGGGCTTTTATAGTGTTCGCTGACTTATTTAAGTACAGGAATTATTTAAGGAAAACTACATTCCCTGTGGTCAAGTCAAAAGATTTGCAGGTTTGTGTCAGGCTGATTTTTAGAAGGGGAATTAGGAAACTGGGAAAAGGGCTTTTGGGTGTTTCTTGGGCTAACTGCTGAGGTGGGAAAACATCCCGTGAAGCGATGGGTTAGTAGAAGGGATGACAAGACAGCTTCTCCCCCACCCTAGCTGTAGTTTAATAAGTACAAACACACCTAATTGTGAAATATTAATTTTTAAACCTCAGATTTTCACCTTGGCCATTTAGATCTGAGCAACGCAAACCTGTCTGTGAACCTCCAGCCCTCCCAGGTAACACCTCCAATGCCCGTTACCTTTCACCACTCGAGACCGCGCTGCTGAACCGAGGGAAACCTCTCGCAGGGGTCGCTTCCTTAATGCCCAAAGCCCACGTAACCCCCCAGCCTGGCCTGCTCTGCTGTTGTGCTCTGCTCCAGGACTTGCTTCCCGTGCAAAGAGAAAAGGCAGTGAAGAGACAGCATCCCAGGACCCCGGGGAGAGCACACAGGGTAACGGACAGAAGTCAATACTGACAGCTCTTCAGATCCTCGTTACTTCAAAGGGAGCAGGAACGGGTTTTCCACGTTGCCAATATTGACATAATTTATATGCTATGAAACAGTCACCCCAAAATTGACCTCCAGAAAGCTTATGGGTTGTGCAGACTATCCAGACTGCTGGCATCCTACCTCTCAGAGCAGCAGGAGGGCACATGAGGATAGCTGATAGACGCGGTTGTTGCCTAGTTTTGGTACAGCCCTGCCCTGCTGCACTCACCCTTTATGCTCTTGGGAGAAAAATTTCATTCTAGGCTGAGTTTCCCAGCATATAAATGAACAGAAGGTTAAAGTGGAACAAGAGACCCATTTCTTAATGAGTTTATGAGCACAAAAGAAATCCGGACGAGCCCAGAAATCATAATTAAGAAAGAAATTATGTTAAAAGGCTGTTACTACAAGAATGCAAAATGAAATTTGTCCCACCCGAGGACTTAGGGAGAGAGATCTCAGCTAGGTTTCTAACTCCCACCACCGGCAGCAGGCAGTGGGAGTACATGTGCTGCACCCAAATTCAGGTGAGGCGATTCGAAGGGGAGGAAGTGCACTCTGAACCCTACTGACTGCATTGATTACTTTCCTACTAATCACAAAAGGAGCCTGAAGTAAATTGATCAGTAGATGCCTAAAACCAGGCGAGGGAAATCCCACCCTAAATCCCATGCTAACGAACTGACGTGCGCGAGTCATCTGCAATTTATTTCAACAAGTTGCATTATGTTTACACAGTGATAAAAAAAACCATGTGAACCTGTTTCTCCTCACAAAACAAGGCACAGGTATCTCCTTCTATGCATAGGTCAGGTCTCCTCCCCTTAACCCTTGCTTCTACTCCTCTCAGTAACTTCTGAGCTCACTGACTAACTTCAGCCACACGTAAGAGAGCTCTCACTCATTGTATTTCTAAAGACAGATGAAAACCGGGGATGGGTTAAAGAGGAGAAACTCAGCACCTGCATCCAAAGGATGCTCTAAGTGTGAACTCGAACCAGCCACCCAGTTTATTACCGGGCCACCTGCACACACTCTCTGCTGCCCAGCCTCTCATCGGATATTGTCTAAAGATACGAGGGCACAAGAAAAACGACGTATGGTTTAGCTCAGAGCAAGGGGAACCTTGTGACTGGAGAGCAGCGTTATCACAGGGCACGTTTGAGGAGAATGCTGGACTCGGATCTCCAAGAAAGCAGACTTCATTAGTTCTGTTGCTCAGGGAACAACTTGTTTGCTTATGCAACTGTTGTCCGTGCATTTGCCCTTCGAGCCAGGCTCGATGCAGACCTCCTCCTCAGCACGTTGTTTTGCACCCGCACCGTAACCGCTGCGTGATCCCATCGTGCTCAGAAAACAGCAGTCAAACATCAAAGGGGCTGGAAACCTGAATTAGGGACCTGATCATCCAGAAATTGCTTGCAAAACGCTTTACAAAGCATCTGCGCTGCATGAACGACAGCAAAATATTCCAGCCCAGGCTTTGCTTTGACATCTTGTGCATTGCTGCTGCTTTTCCAGCCGTGAATCGTAGAGCGCATTTCCCTACCAGGCAGCAACGTAGCAAAGATCAGGGGGTTAAAAATCACACATGTGCTTACAACCCAAAGAGCAGAACAGTTATTAAATAAATAACAAGCTTCACCGTAGCAGCAATAACAATAATCGTGTGCTCAAATTAGGAACCTCTGGACCAAGTTTGTATTTATTATTCAAACTCAACTCTCTTTTCCATTTCCCCACTGGTAAGGGGCAGTTGTACACACTTGCCAGCGGGAACTCACCCCCAAGTTAAAGCTCTGTCACTGGGCTCTGTCAAGGCTTCTAATGTAAAGAGGGAAAAAAATGTATAGGGAAGAAACGGAGGTGTTTTTGAAATATAGAACCTGTTCCATTGCTGGAATCAAGCGGCTGTCGTGAGGGTACAACCTGCTTTGTTCCCTGAACGGAACACACACAGAGCTCACAAACACCCATCACTGCACCTGAACTGATTTATCGCCCGGTCGATGGGAAAGCTGATGGGTAGGCTATGGGATTGTCCAGGATAGACGATTTACACATCCAGTTAGCTCTCTTTACATAAATATTTTCCTTCGATTAAAAAACACCTGTAAACATCATCCAAAATTAAAACCTCTAACTAGAAGAATTTCCTACACAAATTTATTGAAGGTAACCTGCCAAGAACAGTATGTAAGGCTTAAACTCGTGTCAGCCCGGGGTTTAATAAGCTTGCAAGCTCCAGCACAACATCTTTATACCCCTACCTGGTATTTTACAAGACCCCGTTTAAACACCGATCCCCACCTCGGAGCTTCACCCCCACCCCCTTTAAAACCTGTGGATTTGCAAGACTACCTAAAAGTATTCCTGCGGTTAAAGACAAAACCTCCCAACCCCACGCCTCGCCACGCTCAAACCCTTCTGAAACCAGAGCTCATTCTGAAACCGGCTGGGGAGAGCCGGGTCAGGGCCGGCTCAGTCCCTTCCAGCAGCAGGGCCGGGGAGGGGGCCAAGGCCCTTTCCCCGCACCTGACCCCGCCGAGCCCCGGGGCTGCGGCCCCTGCACAACACACAGCCACGGCAAGCAGCACACTGCAACCCCGGCCCAGGGCCATGAGAGCCAACACCAAGCTCTCCACCGAGCCGCCGTGGTAGCTGAGCACACCCAGGCAGCAGGTCCTACTGCCGCCGGTGCCTGCCCCCGGCCAGCCCCGTGTCACACCCCTGCCCAGCCTGCAGCGCTGGCCCCACAGGCTGGCCCACGCCAGGCCGCCATGTGCCGGTGGCAGCGCTGTCCCCAGCAGCAGCAGCACCTCATGGCCATGGTAGCCGAGGAACCCTGCCCGCGTGGGCTGGGAGATGACAGGGAGAGGTGGTGGCAGGGCAGAGCTCACCCACAGCTTTCCCTTAGAATGCAGCCGAGCAGAGCACTCTGCCCTCAGCCCACCCACAGGGCACAATGGCGGCACCGCCAGCATGCCGTGCCCCAGGCCCCTCACCTCCCCTCGGGGACGCTGCCCAGGGGGATGTGGAGCGAGCTCTCTTTACAAACAATAACAGTCCCAGCGCTCTTACTAACTGCTGCTGCTGTGCATGTCTGAAAGGCCACAGTTTATGCCCAGTGGGTTGTTGCACCCTCACCACAAACTATCAGCTACTCTGTTCAGGCCACAGCAGCCCCCGGGCTTTCCCCCGCCTTCTCCATCTCCAGGGTCTCCAGCATGGGCCACACCAGGGCACAGAGGGGTCCCTTAGCTGGGCACTGGTGATGGGAGAGCAGCTGGGACTGTGGCTGGGAGATGCGAGAGGTTCAGTGCATCCCCAGTACGTGTGGTGTGGTACAGACACCCTGGAGAGAAGCTAGAATGGAGAGTCAGTGGTGTTGCTTCGCCTCCAAGAGTGGTTTTTGTTCCAAATAATACTTATGGCTCCTTTATTTTTATTTTTTTTTCCCTTTTCCTCTAACTTGCATTAATGAAAAGCACACTCCTCTTTTTTTGCTGGTTCTGCCCACTTGGCCAGGAGCTCTACCACTGCATCTGCCCCTTAAGAGGGTTGCTCTGGATGTTCACATACACTGGCACAGGGCCAAGAAAATGTGCTAAAATTGATGCTTTAGAGCATGGAAAAGAATTTCCTGGAGGGAGGCACTGCTCTGTCCCCTGGCTTTATTGGTAGCGAGGCTCCAGCAGCAGCAAGGCACAGAAGGCTGGTGCTGGGCAGGCATGGGGACCACAGCTCTCTCCTGCTGGCCGCACACCACACTGCGCCACAGGCGCTCTTTGCTTTCTGAGACCACTAATAAAGCAGAGGACTCTCTCACATCCTCACAGGAGACTGGACACTTGAAAGCGATTCAGGCAATGTCCCTGGAGAGCTGCAGAGGCTCTGGGAGCAGGACAAAGGACTGTGCTGGCTATGATATGTATGTGAAAAATATACATCAATACAGAGTGACACTAGTGCAGAGCAGAACATCTGAAAACTGATGAAGTGGAGAGCTCTCTGTGTAATGCAAAGCACCTGAATGATGTGTGTACACACAAAGATTTGTTCAGCTCTGCTCATATCCAGCCCTCTTGGACAGTTGGATTTGATTTGCCACTTTCCTGCCAAAATATTGTTGCTATACCTCAGCACCTGGCCTTTCTTCAAAGCAATTGCATACGACTCTCCTGTCCTCACCTAAACCAGTCCAGCATATGAGTTCAGGAGAGGTTAGAGGGACCTTCTCTAATAACAAATATGTTTCTAATAATTTAAAGCCTCCAAAAGTAAAGACTTGTTGTTTCCCTCAAAATTTCCTCTGCTTCCATAATTCTGTTCATATAAAGCTGGTTCCCCACCTATTTCTATCCAACCTTGAAGACTGCTATAATCAACGCACTGGCTTCAAAGGAGAGGGTGACAGTAAGGAAATCCTCTCTGCACAGCCAGCAGAGGGAGGCAAAGAGTATAATTATTTTTATTTTTTTTCTTACAGAATTGTAAGGATTTCCCAACCAAATGCAAAATCGGTTTCCTAAAAGCCAATACTTTAAATAATTATGAGAGACTCTTCGGCCAACGTTTTACAATAGCAAAGGTGATGTCAAAGAACACCAGCACTATGACCTTTACAATTAGCTTTCTCTCTGTTAGGCTCAAAAGGCTTTAGGTATTCTTCTGCAATTTTCTCATCTAATCACAAAGTGTATTTTCCCAGAGACTAATTAATTTTACAGCAGAAACTTGAGTCTTGTTTTTCTGGGAAGAAGCTATGCATAATGAGATGAATTTGAAGGTAAACTACCTGTCTGAAGCAATGTGAAGTAACACGAAAGTGTAGGAGTTGCCTTCAGATGGTTAAAAACTTGCCCTACCTACACAGGCGAGAAAGGACCACTCACTCCACTGAGCATTCACCACTCCTTCTAGCTATGTATATTTACCCTATGGAGCAGGAAAAGCTCAAGATGGAATCTCCCAAGTTGAAAATTAAATGACGGAAAGCAAAGTAGAAAGGGATGAAGGCAAAAGCTTAGGTATCCTTGCAACCTACAAATTAGCAATAACAAAAGCAAGCAAAACAAGGCTCCTAATTTTCTAATTTGATAGGAACTGTATGAAAGCCTCAGAGAATTCCAACAACCTACCCATTTTCTAGGAACAGTGCAAGTTTAGAACTCTTTTTTTTTTTTCTTCAGATTCCATGTCATCTTTATGTTGGATTTGTGACTATTTAGGAGCATCATCTTAAGATAGAAGCTACAAATGGGAAGAACTCTCAAGGATCACAAGGCATGGGCATGTGTAGCCATGTTGTTTTGCACCTTTTTAGCCAGGACTTGTCATTCTGAAATCCTACAGATGTGCTAACAGCTGCAGATGTGGGCGAGGAGCTGGAGTCGTGCCACGAAGCATTGCCTATAGTGCTAACGAGGGAGGAACGGCAGAGGCGGGAGCCACTGCATGGGGTAACCTGCAAGGTGGGGTTTTTTTCCTGTTTCCACAGTAATTTAAGCTGGAAGCAAATCCTCCAAAGCAGAATGATATACCAGGCAAAATCAGTGAAGCTCAAAGACTGTGCAAATTGCACAGCATTGTGAACAGGACTTCTTGTGTCTTTTTAGGCATCAAAATGTGTCTAACAATGCAGTTCCACTCAAGCTCCCAGGCATTTTAAGATGTGCTACACCCTTTTACCTCCTCTACGCCCTGTGCCTGGATTAGCCAATATGTGAGCTGCAAGACAGGTTACAGGTATCTCTGTGCAAATGGGCTCATGTTACTTTTGCCATCTGGGTTTTGCAAGCATCACACTACCATAATTCACTTCCAGAATACGGCCCACCGGGAAAAAATAATTAAGTGACACTAGCGAAAATCTTGAATAAACCCTTGGAAGCTGAAACTAATCACCACTTTAGAAATCCAAAGGTGATGAGCTTATCTGGTTAATAATAAGCGTTTTAAGAAAAAGTTATCAATCTGTATTTAACCAATAGACAGGAACTGGTTCAAAAAGAGTCTTTCCAATCCATCAGGTAATGAATGCCTATTAAAAAACTATAAATAAGCATTCACCCGAGAGCTTGGAATGGCACTTTTAGAGCCTTTCTGGTCACTCAGGTAAATAATGAGTTTTATATAACCTTTCAGCAAAGATTTTTTGTAAATTAGGAGGTGAAATGCAGAAAAGCTTCTGATTAATGTTAAATTTGGGGTACAAACCAACACACAAGTGGGAATTCAGAGTTAAAGCTGGCATTGTTCCCACAAATAGTTTTCTCTAAGGACTCGATGTTAAAGACTCCCTTGTCTTTACTTTGACTTGCTTATGATGGTTTCAATTTAGGATTTTATTTATATATGGCATTTACATTGATGAGTATTTTGTGCATTATCTGTTCAGGCAGCAGCCACTGAAGTCAATAAGAATTGCAGAGAAGGGCAGAATGGAGGCCCCTAGCTAATGTGCAGTCACCAGTGAAAATTACTACAGTGGTCTCATCACAGTCCCCATCAAATCTGCAAGCACCACGTTTGCGCAAATCTTAAGATCAGGGGAGAATAGTAAAAAAAAAACCCATAAAAAAAAAGAAGACCAAACACAAAAGAGAACCAACTTTCTGGTATCTCATTCTGTCGATATTTACTACTCTCCAATAAAAATCACTCTTATCAAATATTTTGAGCTTTCTTGATGGCTAAGAAAAATATGCATGCATAAAGAGATCCATCAATTATCTTAAAATCAAATAACCTGGCATCCAGGATATATGACAAAATTAAATGTAAGCTTTTTTCTGGATAGCAGTACAGTCCTCCCTAAAGAATTATTCGTCAGCTGTCCTCAACACCTAACACCCTAGGACAGGAAGAGAAAAATGGGTTTCACACCCTGAAGGTTAACAAACTTCATTTATTATATAATCAGGGAATGAAGATTCTACTACAGGCTCAGATGAAAAGGGATAACTTCTCCCAACTATAACCATGGCAGCATTTCACAACGAGACAGACATTTGAAAAGGCTAAAATGCAAACCAAGAGTGGAGGAAAAACAAAAGTATACTGTTTGTATTCAATAGAGATCTTTCCTGACCCTCATGATTCTAAAGAAATATATCCTTCCAATTGTTCCATATTGTGTTAAAACATATTTTTTGCATTTATTAATAATTCAAACATGTTGTTGTTTAAAAAAAATATTCACATCATGTGTTCATAGTTTCCATATACATATGTCAAACTTTATTTTGTTTTACCATTATAATCTATGAATGGATTTACCCTTTGTTTCTGTTTTCAAATCTCTGAGGAATGTTTGATTAGGTAGGAGGGTTTGTTTTATGCATTACTTGTTCATCATTGCACAAGTGCACAGGCTAAACAAAGTTGGCATACTTCATTCTGATTGGTGGAAACAGTGTAGTTAAACAGTGTAGTTAATACAAGGGAATGAGTAATTTCTCACCACAGCTAATCAGCTGCACAATAGCTATGTATCAGCCAGTGCAGCTATACATCAAAAATGCATTTTAAGGTAGCTTGTAGCATACATGATTATCTAGTAGTATCTGTTACAATCATTTCATATTATTTTCACATTTCTGTATTTATTTAATAAAATGAATCGTGTGTGCAGCGGTCTATATACATAACCAGCCAGAATACTAGGAATTATCAAGTTAACAGCAAACCCAGGGGTGTTTTAGCTGGTATATAACAGCAGATACGTCCAGGTTGTTCCAATTTAACAATGTCAGGTGAAGAAAACAAAAAAAAAGCAAGAAAAAAAAAAAAAAAAAGCAAGAGCACTGAAGATGACAAAACAGCTTCGGCTGCACTGAAGAACCTAAATCAATTTCATCATTCTATATCTATCACTCTGCACATCTATAACTAAGAAATAACAAGATAAATACATTCTAATATTATTTACCAGATGTCTTCTGCATTAACGCTTTTCCATCCTTTTCTGACGAGCTGTACTTTATTATGACTTGTAAACATGTCATCCCTGAGGAATGTATTTTTAGCAGTTCGGAATGGTATCCCTCTGTTAGAAAACAGGGTTAGGTTCAGTAGGAGTTAACATTAACAATTCAAGAGCCTGTAGGAGAAATTAGAAACATGAGTCCTCCATAATGATGATAAAATCAAACTGGCAAATAAATGTATTCTCAAATGTCATAGTAAGAAAATGGATGAATATATGCAACTAAAATGGTCTCTCAAATTTCAAGTGCATGGCCAGGATTCTCAAGAACTTGCTCCTAAATAGAAGAAGCTGAATTAGAAATCTATCGAGTAATCTCACTACTGCATATCTGCGCATGTAATGCAAACTTCGTGAAGTCCACAATTTCACCCTACTAGACTAATCCAAAGCCCACTGGGATCTATTCCTCTGAATTTGATGAGTTTTGGATCAAGCCTTTTGAAGATAAGGAGTGAGCTGGAAACAAAATGATGCCATAAATCAGAATGAGTGGTACAGAATTAAGTAGTACGAAATATAGCTTTCAGTGGTATATTATGCTAAGGTTATAAAATAAAACAGAGCAACACGACTATTGATGCATAAACAGTAAGGAGAAAGATCCATAAATATTTCTGTTATTAAGGAATTAGTGAAATCGCAGCGCTTCACTTTCTTAAAAAAGTATAGGCTCTGTTTTGATCTTCACACTTAAGGAAACACTTTGGTTCTGATAAAACCAAGTGGATAATTAAAAATTATAACATTAATTGTACCCTTAACACAGATAAGTAAACTCGGCAAGAAAGTTTTAATGAGTTAAAGTAAAAAGGCAATGTCTAGATGAACCGAGTAAACTGGCAAAGGGAAATTTACTGTTTATACTGACCCTTTTAACTTGTTTTCATGTCTGAATTTGAACTACACAGATGAGTTTCCATTACATGAGACATTAAATTATGAGGATAAAAAATTCTTCACCGAATCTGCTTTCCAGGACGGGGAACGGTGTTTACTAATTAGTTGTCCTGTGATATGTATAATATCTGGAATATCTTTAGAAAGTCACCATAAAAGAGAAAACCACAACCACGCTGAACTTCGTTAAAAATACAAGTGATTCCACAGCATATCCAGACATCGTCTCCTGCAGAGCACCTCTGCCGCGTGCCACAGCCCAAAGGCGTGGGGAGGGTGACGTGCAGGTACAGGAGCACATCTCAGACACACATGCGGGTAAGGGTCATGCCGAAGAAGCTGAAATTGTCGATCTGCTGCCATCTGAAAAGATGCTACGTGCTTGTGAAAAGCGCACGGCATATTCCAGAGCAACTTTTGGATAAAATAATTTACTGCCAAATCTTGACTGAAATAACTGTGACGTAAAAGCCGACATAGATGTCTACCCCATAGGGAGCTGTCTGACTGTATCAGTTTTTAATGTATCTTTCCGTTAAATCAAAGATCCAAATGCTAAATCTAGCACTGAGGGACATCAAGGGAATTAGTGACATTCCTCGGAGGACTCAGTGTCCATAGACTAATGAATGGATAAAACCAATCTCAATATTTAGTTTCTCATTTATGACAAATCCAGTATTGATGACATTTTATTTAACTGTTTCAGCACACCCTACCTGTGAAAATTTAGCAAGATGGAAACTGCTCACCCAGAAACACACTGCAACAGATACTGGGATTGTGTATATCATTAAGAAACAAGCACTGCAAAAGACTAGAATATATCGTGATTTAGAAGTTCAGATCTTTCAGCTCCTACTAAATACTGTCAAGCATCAGGAAGTTCTGAGCCAGAACCAACTGAAAACAATGGAAAAATTTCTATTGCCTTTAAAAAGCAATGAATCAAATCCATAAAAATGAACCAAGCTAGTAAATGTGCTGTTGCTCAGAGTGGCTTCTAAATAAATATATAAATGACATGTCTCACTCTGGATCTTCTAATTCTGGAAGGCAAAGCCAAAGAGAAGGTAAAGACTGCACATACTGGTAAGCTGTCAGCAACTCAGTCACGTGCAGTAGAAATGCAGAGCAGACAGAACAGACTGAGTAAACTTCAGGCTGTTCAGATACAGACATGGAAACTCAGTTCAGAAAGCGCTCACCTAAGCCTCCCACGGGGCAATCAACTGCAATTCCCACTTTCTCATCGCACCTTCAGGGGGGTAATCCTCCACCAGCCCTCTCATCCCTCCCTCCTTGGCACTCTGGAGAGGAAGACCAGCTCCCACCCACCAGCAAGTCCTCTCAGTGTCCACAGTGGAGACCCCTTTCCCATTCAAAGAGAGAAAAAGGCTTCTTACAGGTCCTGCACGCATAGCTGGCCTGAGAAAAACATGGACATTTCAGATTTGTAATCTGAAGGTGCGCTGTTCACATGCATTTTGGGGTGTCTAGGGTGCTGCTGCCAGAAGACCCAGAGAATCATGTGGGAAAGGAGAAAGAAGTGTTACTTCAGCCACACACAAACTGTAAATGGGAACAGGCAGACTGGGGAGCTTTCTGCTGTTCATTCAATATACCATGAAGTATCAAAAATCTCTTTTACATGCTTTTTTCCACCTCCCTTTTGAAAAGGACCAGAATTACAACCAAGAAGCTAACAACTTGCTATGAACAGTGGTATTTGTTGAGGCATGCAGTTTCCAAATGGGAATTTGGGCTTGTTTTTATTCTTCACTTAACACTTCCCCTGCCCAGCACAGACGTTTGCACTGGTGTTGTTCCGACTATGACAACACGCAGAAAGCACATGGCCTAATAACTCCAACTTTAACAGACCCGTGGCTTTTAACAATGCGATTTCAGAGGAATTTGCCCTAAACAAAGCCTAAATACAGAAGCGCCCATCGCAGTTTGCAGTAATTAATGTCTCCTCAGACCGCTACGTGCCTCAGCCGCAGCTGGAGGGGATCACGTCTAGCTGGGGGGAGAGGGGGACACCTGCGTGCGATGGTCACCAGGCTTTCTGGCAGGGTCCTCAGCAAGGGCATTACAAGCAACAACGTCATGGCGATGCAGTGTGAGCATTTGGTTCTCTCTGAAATAGAAGTGAAATCGCCGCCTCCCAAAAAAGCTCACACAACACAGCCCAAGCAGCGGGGGAGAAGCACTGAAAAACCCACAAGAATTGAATCTATTAGAAATATTCTCACTTGTCCCGTTGTGACCCACATAAGAAAACTTTGGAGAAAGCACATCTCACACCCAAGGAATGGTGGTGGTGTAACTGGTTCAAAGCGGTGCTTCCCCGAGCCTTCCTGATGCATCAGTTGGGCACGTCCCCAAGCTGCCCCCGCAGCCAGTCCCCTGCAGCAGCCCACCAGCCATGCCATAAAGGGTCTCTCTGCCTTTCCTCTGTGCCCATGCTCCATCCCCAGCCTTCCCCACTTTCCAAAGGAGGGCAGCCATCACGGCAGCATGATACCTCTCGCTCCGGTTATCACCAGGGCAGATTGCACTGACAACGTGTTGGTTAATAGGTCAATAACCAAGTAGTAAGAAATGCAGTGCAATTACACGCGGAGCAGAGGCGTGTGTATTTTGTGATATAAATGAATAATTTTCAAAATGTAAAAGTACTAACGCACATTCTCATTCTGTGCTTCATGCCACCTGCAATATCTTGGCCCGACAAATTAAGATTGACGGTTAAAAATTACTAAGAAGCCTGTTTCTCCTGTCAGTGCAGGCCTAGCACATCCATCATTGCTGGTGAGCACCGAGTGTACACACTGAGGGGAGGAGACACCCTTAAAGGTTTGACCATAAACCTTGTCTACAGATAAGCCAGGGAAACAGGAGGAAGTCATATCCTGTTAAAGTGACGATCACTATTTTTAAAGCCACGAATCAAGTGCATTTGCTATTTGCCTCTGAGCAAAGCTATCATAATAAGCCATAAGGAGAAAAGAAAAAACATAAGAGGAGAAAGATGCCTCTTCCAAACTTAACGTATCATCACAAATCTGTTAACTCCATGTAAGAGGCAACCTAAGGGTATCAAGTTTAAAAAGCACAGAATCAATAAAAAGTCATTAAAAATCAATGTATGAACTGGTTTGCATGCCCTCAGCCATCACTCCTAGGCACTAATGCTCTAATAATTCTCAATTGATATGCACGGAATATGCCAATTTAAATTTATTGGAGTACTTCAAAATTTTAAGTGCTTAACTTTGGAAAAGATTGGCTTTATAGGGCCAAAGCACTGCAGAATAATCAGAAATGTTTAGAATGCTTTACATTCTCAGTAATTTGAAAGAGATTAAAGGAGTGGACTTATGAAATTAAGAATGATTTAAAAATCATTGGATCGCTTCAAATTGCCAGAATTGTAAACAATATCCGTAGTCAGTACACATGCAATGAAAGGGGGCTGCTCTGGCATCAGCGCCCAGCTGAAACCTCCGATGGCACGAGACAGTTCTACACGTACACCAGCACGATAAACATGCATGTGCATGCGATTTATACGTGCGTGTGCAAGATAAACCCTCGCTGCCAACAATCCCCCAAGTCTTTCCAGATTAAACTAATTTCAAAATGTAATATGAAGTGAAATTGACTCTCTGCTTAGAAATTCTGGTTGATTTGTTATTTCTGGTAGACAATAAAAGATTTTGCAAAAGACTCCTACGCAAGCATCTGGAAGTGCATAGAAATCCACGGCAGAGGGCAAGCCACGGTCCCCGGGCAAGGAGCGGATGGGAGCTATGAGGGAGCCTGCTAACTCAGGCACTGGGAGAATCCTGACCCCTTGGAAACACTGACCTGTCATTCAAGCTCCTACTGAGTCAGGATTTGCACCTCTGATTTTAGCATTTACAGTACTTACAGAAGATTTCTAAGATATTTGCTGGATCCCAAAGCCTAACCCTGGAAGGTTTCTGAGCACAGTGCCTCCTGTGTTTCTTAAAAGCGAATGTGTGGCTGCATTTACTTGTTCTTCATATTCACTCCTTGAAAATATACCTAGAGGGGAAAATTTAAGAAGTAGTATTAACTGCTCAGTACAGCCAAGAGAAAAGCTAGAGAAAAAAAAGCATTAAAAAGGGTTAAGGTAAAATAATAAACTGTTATTAAGCCTATTAACAGTTTTAAACCATCATTGTTTATGGCATGATAGCGCTTGGCTTTTTATGAGGGTTTCATTTGTACATTTTACTTATTCTGCTTCTGTTCAACAATGCCATGAACCTCTGTTTTAAACCCCCTCAGTAATGCATCGATTTTGTCTGAATCTACTAACCCTACTTTGGAAATAACGTTGCAACAAAACAGAGTTTAACATTTCATAGCTTCAAACTGCAAGCAAAAAGGCTAAAATTTTATGAGGGCCCTCAAAAATAATACCCATTTTATTAAGTATTAAAAAAATTACAGGTTTAATCTCATGTCTTCGTTTGGTATTTGCTTGGAAGCTGAAAAAACAAAATAAAAATCATCTCCATTTTCTTACCTCTCTGCATAAATGGCCAGTGGTGGCCGTGCCTCTGCTCTCACCTCTCCCCTGGGGAAGGCTACGCCGGGCGGTGGTGCAGGCAGGGGACCATCCCATGCAGTGCCTGGTGACACAGCCCACAAAGTCCACTCTTGAATTCAGTCGCTGCACTCGAGTGACCGAGACGTAATAGAGCAGTCTTTTATTAATGTTACAAAAATTCTGGCAGGAGTAAACAATCAACATTTTATGGATTTTGGATTACAATTTAACTTCTTTCACAACACGCTTACTTACTGCTGCTTCTCTGTGATTCTTTCTCTACCTATCATCTTGCACTTGCTGGATCTTAGCTGAAAAAAAGAAGAGGAAAAAACCCAACTTTCATCCGGTGAGACACTTTATCAAGAAAATTCTACAAGAAATTGGTTGTTACCTGCATATAACAACTGGTTTGTTAGTTAATGGCTAGAGGCAAAGCCAAGGCCAGTTAATGCTCCAGCTGTCCAGTCATTAACTGCAGTAAAGACTGATTTTGAGGAGGTTATTGCCGTGATAAAATATCCTCAAAAGATTATAACAGCAATAGTGTACAGAAAAAAAAAGTATTAGTGGCTATAGTGTGACTGAATGGCTGCATTTGAAAAATTGGTCATTCCCTGGCGGTTCATAACCGATTTTCCACCAGTCAAAAAGCAAGTTGTGCTCTGTTAGGTTTATTGTACAAGGCAATAAAAATATTGGCCAGGTTAAATTGTCAGCGTGTTATGACATTAACCATTCTTTTACTGTGCTTAATTTAAGTGTTACTGTGATTCATTATGGAAAGAAACTGTCCTCTGCAAGTAAACAGGCATTTCGGCATCGAGAACAGATAGCAATAATAAATCTGAATGCAAAATTGAATTTCACTTGATGGCTTCCCCACCTTCATCATGTTCACCTTTTTTTTTTTTTCTTTCTAGAAATACTTCTGAATTCTTGGCTATTTAGTTTGCAAGATTGTCTTCCAAAGTTTGCATTATTGATGTGATGCCTGGCAGCAGTATTCTAGTTAAGAGTGTGACAGCATTTCCATTAAAACCCCTTTTTGATGGTTAACTTGGCCATCAAAAGTCGCCTTGTGTTTCATTTGGCATGTGGATTTGCAGACCTTAGAGCAGATCTGAATCGTGTGAGCTGTTCCCCTCTCTCTCTCTCGATTAAGGTTCAGCAATACGCATGCAAAAACGTGCACGCGCAATTTCTGTGCGCGTGATTCTGTTGATCTGGACCTGTTTGCATTAAATTACAGAAAAATATGCAAAGTTCTGCAGATTTCTATGTTAATTTTCATGCTTTTACCATAAAAGCTATGTGCTATCATAGTAATCTTAATATACATTGACAGACTACACCATAACCACTCCAAAAAGCCATTAGGGTTTATTTTATAAATGTATTATAAGAATTCTAGGCAGATTCAGCATTGCACAACTCAATTTTTTTAATTATTATTCACTGGCACCTGTAATAGAAGTGGAGCCAGTGAACTTTATACGGCTAAAGCGTCAGACTGAAGTTTTCAACAGAGTCTGGAGCAGTTTTGCTGACATTTTTACTGAAAATTAATGGTTACCTAATTCCAAGACATTACTCTGAAGATCCACATCTCAACGATCCAATGAACACATTGTACCGTGACCTACTGACATCAGCAGTATCCTGGCTCCGCTGAAAACAACGTTCAAGCTCTCCAGGGTTTTACTGTAGTTGCAATTTCGCTCTTGTTCCAAGGACATCTGACTCTTACACCACCGAGCCCTGTCCATTATGAGAAGGGATTTTACAGGTGTAAATGATGGTACAATTCATCCCGATCTATCGAGGCTTTGCAGGAGTCTCCAAGAAGTCACTTACCACATAGGCTCTCCACACTGCAACTTTAAATCCTGGGGTCTTCTTAAGGCTGCCTTTAATTTCCTAGTTATTCTTAAGGGACTGTTAAACTTAAACAGTCTTTGTTGTTTTAATACTAGCATCCTCAGCAGCGAGTGAATTGTTGGTGGGGTTGTTTTTGCTACACTGAACAATTCCATTAAATGATTACGTCCAGACTTTTAAAGGTGGTGCCAGAACAGCCTCCGAGGGCAGAGCTGCACACAGCCTCCCCAAGAACCTGCTGCACGAGTGCTGTGCGGACGTGTGCCAGCGCTGTCAGCAACACCAGCAAACACGGCAGTGGGCACACCAAAACAACCAAGAAGGTGTATACAGGTACGAACTGACTGTGATCTCTGGAAGCCAAGACTTGCAATGAATGAAGCTTACTCCACTCTGGAATACTCCTGGAATATTCCTCAGACATGGTGACTCCATGAAATAAAGTTACACTGTTATAACCAAAAGCTTCTGCACGTGCATTCACAAACAGATATATAACACATATATTTGTATGAGGGTTTAAATATGTATTTTATATATATATAAAATAAATGCCTTATGCATATATGCCACAGCCACAAATACACACATATGCACGGGCGTTCACGAGTAGATGGAAATCCCAAAGTACTCACCCTACGCTAACAGCCTGAGGCCCTTCAAGCAGGTGCTTGTAACACCACTTTGATCGTGGCACCACTTTTGCACAGAGGGGTTAAATGACTTGTCCAATGCCATACAGCAAATCAAGGAAGAAGCCAGGAACAGCTCATCTGAGCTGCAGTTCAGTCTCCTGGCCTGGTCACAGACTAAACCTGTATCATGTCGCCCCGTGCTGCCAACAACATCCTCTCCTTAAAGTGCAGCCAGTAACGACTGCGCTCTAGTAAGAGCCGTGCTACTGTGTATAATCAGACATGCAGCCCATAAATGAAATGTATGTCTTATAATTAGGTCCACACAAATGGTGAAACTTCAAAATACAGTTTAGAAGGGTTTCCAGTACATCTGATGCCACAGGCATCACAGCTCTGCTTCTGGACTTACCAGCTGCTGCTCCAAGGCTTGGGCCAACTGTTGCTGCCAAAGGATACTCGGATGATGTGCAAAACTGGAACATGGAGAAAAGAGTTATTCGTCATCTTTGATGTTGGAACTTCAAGGGAAGTGTGGGCTCCTCTCCCAGACATCGGCATGCTCAGACATCATCCCTACCTTGATGTTTGGCCTGCTGTTGCTATGGCTCGGTTTGATTTTAGGCATTGGTTGGCTGGAAAAGGGTTATAAACACGGCACTCTAAATCACTACCCAACATGGGGAGCACACGAGTATCTTTATGCGTCTGTTCTCTATTGGATTCCAACCCTTTCCAGATGAAGTTACAAATGGATTATTCAATTCCATTTTTTTTCACTCTTAAATACGACCTTTTTAAGACAAAGTGATTCCAGAGGGCTTCCAGATGATTTGCCATTATTTCAGTGCTGACAGCATGCAGGCACTGCTAGTGTGAAGGGCAAAAGCCTTCAGGGCAAGGATCATCGTGTTCAATATCGCAAGGAACATAGATTTTACCCAAGGACACCGAGATCAGCTTTTATCTTACCAAAAAGTGCAAAAGGAATTCTTATATAGAAGATAAAGCTTAACTTGGTTTTAATATTGAATTCTCAACAGCAACATTTTAAGTCATTTTGGAATGGACTAGTAGTGTCAGCTGGGGAGCTGACACCCTTCAAAACTGCTCGTAGTCCATTGTAATGTGGTTTTGTTGCTATGTCTGAAATAGATGAGCTTGTGGCCTTTATCATGTCACTTGAGATTCTCCGAAGTCACCTGCAAAACTGTAAAAGACCGAAACACTTCTCCCACAGCCACATGTGTCTCTCCTCTGGACACAGTGCAGGACACTAACCCTGGCGGCACCAGTTAGTGATTTCTTGCAACAGTCGTTTTGCTTCTGGGCTAGGAATCCCTGTGTCCTGAGAGAAAGAGGCACAGAGCGCTCACCATTTCCGAAGGAGGACAGGCACTGGTACCAGCACTTCTCAATTCAGGCAATTTCTCCGCACTGCCCACCAATAAAAATAGACACTTTGATTTATTTGTTGTTTTTGTTTTTTTTTCTTCCAGAGTACTTTATGAAATCTACATTAGACGTAAAGTCCTGTAGTTCTTCTCTACTTTCGAGTGAAAAAAAGAGCCAGGCATATAGTCAAAATCACCTTCAGCCAAACCCCTACTGTCAGACAAGTGCATCATCGTGGATTTTGGATTGATGAACTACTGTACTTTAGTTTTTCTGCCAAAGCAACATGGGTCTCATCAGCAGGAAAGAGAATGGAGTGAGACAGAGAAGAGAGGCAGCACAACACACTACACCTATGCAAGGGCTGCCAACAGAAAAAAGGGCACTCTCTCAAAGGGCAAAAACACAGATGTATTCGAAGGACAGGCAAAGGCACGAGAGAGAAGAGAGGTGGTACTCAGAAACACTTGTTAACAGGTAATGCTTCTGGAGGCTTTTGTGGAGAGAAAATGCTAGCAAGGACTGAGCAAAAAAAATGGCAGTTTTCATCATGCACACACTGAGGCGGCAGAACCAGCTTCACCAGTTTTCTAGGAAGTGGCCCACGGCACAGAGACACTTGAACGGACATGGCACGGAAGTTTGAAGAGAGCGAGCTCGAGGGGGGAACATTCATGTGGCTCTTCCCACTTCTGTGTGTCTCTTTCATTTTTGACAAGAACCCGCATTTTTAAGCTATAAAATTAGTGATGATGACCTCATCAGTTAACAGCCTCCATCCTGTGGGTTTCTGGGCTTCCTTGCCATCCTGTTGGAATGCTAGACAGTAGCAGTTCCCACCTGACAGCGCATCCTCTTGCCCCCATTGGAAAAACCTTTCCAAGTCTGGCCACTGCCAAGAGCCCCCTGGCACCGAGAAATACACACCACAGGTGAAGTTCAGCCCCGTGTTTTGCAGAGCTGCTTCACTGTACACAACATATCTAATTCAGGTCTACTTGTGTGAGAGCCATGTCAGTGATCAGCACCCTGTGCTCCTTCGGACAAGGTTTAGAGGAATTTAGGTCCAGTACGTGCCATTCTCCTGCAGATGGACACGCACCCCTGTGCGCACACACAGGCAAATAAATACTTGCAGGGGAGAGAGGTTTAAGACTCAAAACTATTTTAACTTAAAACTTATATGACTTAAGTCTTAAAGAGTTTAAGCCAGATTTATTTGGGGTGATGAGTATTTCTTACATCTAAGGGATAAATATTTTCTCTCCTGTTTTAACAGCATCTCTTCCCTTTGATTTTCTCACACATGTTGTATTTAACTAACAGAGTACAAATACCAAAACAATGGAATATCCAGGATTAACTCAGCAAATGCCATTAGATTGTGTGCAGGCATAGTATAGAAATGGCACAAAAAACCCCTTTGGATTCTTAAGGATCATTTCCAGTGATTCATTTTCAAAACGAAGGGATTTTTAATACTTGAGAAATTCAATATATTTCACAAAGTCATTACATTTTGTACAGTTCTGAAATAATGCCAATTTTGCAACTTAATTTGTTAAAATGATAATAAACGAGAAGGCTGTCACTTGACAGAGGAAAAACTAGCTCTTTTTTCTGTTATCTGTTTTGCTGTAAGGTTAATTCTTTATATTTTATATTTAAATTAATTCGGATTTCTTTCATAATAGGGGACTTACTATATTACGGAATTATTAAAGAAATGGGCAAAAAAAGGCAGGAAGAGAATGTAGGGGAGGGGAGAGGGTAGGAAGAGATCAATTAAATAATTTTTTTGTCAAAAATCAGATATGCACATATTTTAGTTTGGAGAGCATATGCTGCTCTTGATGTGGATCCAAAACTGAGGCAGTGCATTGAACAAAATAAAACCAGCTCTGTAATTATTAGCAGAGACATTTTCGTGAGGGCCATTTCCTGTAGAAAATGCCACTTTTATTTTCTTTCCCATATCTTACTCAAATGGGAAGGGAAGAGAGAGGGAAGAAGGGAAGAGAGAGAGGGGAGAGAGGGAAGAAGGGAAGAGGACAAAGTTACACCATACATTTAAATAACAAGCCATGACTGACATCAGATTTTTCACCAATTACCACACACCTCACAAAGTCCTTGAGGGTCTGTGGCCTGCCAGACCGGCTGGAGGTCTTCTCCTGTTGTATTGGCCACATTCATGAGTTTCAAGGAAAGCATGAAAGCAAGCCAGTTTTGTCAGTGGATACGATCTGTAATCACTTTTTGGCCTGGATCAAAGCAAAGAAATCCGAGCGAAGCGTGAGGGTATCAGCAAGAGCAAAAAACCATGAGTGAAAGCAAAGACATCATCTTCCACACAAGTAATGCAGGTTCCATTAGCAGATTGGGCATAGACATTATAACCTGCAGGAGTGAGCAAAGTACAAGATGACAGAGAGAAATAAAGCTTGCAGTATTTCTCTGTAAAGCCTTAGAAAAGATACAGAGCATGGTGATGGAAGAAAGCTGATGGTTCAATCTTGATGTCAGAACTGTTTGCCTTCTCACTTCTGGGGATATTTTTTTTGCACCAGAGCTAATGAAAGAGAAGGAGCCATGATGAGCTTAGCAGAAATCCAAAATAAAATTAGTTATTTTGGCAATTCTTTGTAAGGTAGGAAGTGGGGGGGAGGCGGGGGGTGTAAAAGGCAAGGAGAAAGCCATTATTCACTAGAACAAGAATAAAGCCATTTGGCAAAGCTGGGGCTGACACCTTTTCTTGGTGATTAAAAGGCCAAATTATGTTTTGAGGATAACAAACCTGTGGTTGTATCAGCATCTGGAAGACCATTCTGAAGCTCTTCAGCCTCATCTTACAGCCAGCTTCTTCATTTTCTAAACCTGTATGAACAGAAACACCTCGGGCTGCCTATAACCAGCTAGTAGAAGTAGCATTTTTCAGGAACATTGTTAGAGTGAATTTAAATGGTACAAAAAGCACACATTCTCCTTCGCTAGTATTTCCTACGGTGTGTTACCATTTGCTTCTCTTGCTTGTTCTCTTTAAGGTGGGCAGTAGGAGGATCAAGACTTGCCATCAAGAGCCGAGATGATCCTTCTTGTTTCTTCCTTCACTGGACTACATGAATCCCAAGACTGCAGAGAGTTACCAGGAACACTAAGAAATTGCAGTATCAGACACATACAGTAACTTTTTTGACACTATCTCTCCCCATCATCATGCCACCATCATGCTGTCTGTGATGCCTGCACTCAACAGATGCCACAGGAGACGTCTGCATGCCACTGACCCCCTTATCCCCTCGGTGGTCTGCAAAATGCAGATGATCGTTTACCAAGGAGGAGAATCAGGGATGGGCTCTTCCATTGGAACTTCAGGTTCACAGTTCAAAATCCCTCCCAGTAGGGTAAGTGAAGAGACGTACTCACCTCTTCAGGTACATTTGCTTCTTGGCTCCAGGGAGAAAAGAAGGTCCAAGCACAAAGAAGAGCCATAAGCAGTTCTGTCTGCATGGTGGTTTGATCCACAGGCCTCTATGGAACCCAGAAGGATCCCTGCTAAGCCTGAGATTATGTCAGTACGGGAGAACTCTTGTCAATGATAAAAACTCTCTAAAGGAATCAAAATGAGAAAACAGCACTTTTTCTGCGTTCAAACTGTCCCAGAAATTTGGAAAACAGCTCTTAAAAAGGTAAATATTGAACAATTGCCACCAAACCCATTTTCACACGTTCTAAGCTGTAATTTAGTATTATTTACATCACGGAAAAACCCCACAGCCCTAGTAGGCTCAGGGAGACACTGCATTAGTCATGGTGCAAATACATACAAAGACTTGACCCCTGCCCAGAGAACTTTTTATCAGCCCCTAATTAACCTCTTCCTGATCCTTGAAGCCAGAATAATCAATGGGTCTCTATTCTGACTTTAAATTCATGCAGCTGGGGGAGGAGGAGGATCTATGGTGAAATTATTTTTAAAAATATGACTTCTAAATTACCTTTTATGTGGGATAGCTCTCTGGCAAACAATACTCGGTCTGCCAAATCTCTCCTGCTCTAAATAACAAACTCTCCTTGTACAGCATCTGCTGCCTGAAAGGACTTTAATTTGTTTTTACTATTATGAATAGTCAAGAATTCAGTATCACATGAATGGGAAGCTTCTAGAAAACTTAAGAGTGCTTCATTGCGCCCCGATGAATGGCTGACTGTTGCATTGTTATAAAACAGACTAACATACTAGGAAAATCTAACTTTATTGTGATTAACCCCCATGCTTAGGGTTGAACGGGAATATTCTCCAACCTGAAGGAAATCTCTGTCGACATACTGGCTACAGAAAGCTGGGATTTTCCAAAGGTCCATTGGCTGTCAGTGTAAATTCAGCTGTTAGCAAACCTTAGGTACGTCTGAACATCAGAATTCCAAACTCATCTCTGTACAAATAGTGTACCTAAGTCCAAATTGAATGGGTAGATCCCCCCACACACACTCCCCATAGCAGTTTAACCCATAACGCCTTCCTCTACTCTCTGTTATAATCTAAGGATTGCTTTTGTTTGAGGAAAGGAGGCAAGAAAACACTCCTCACGAGCACTCTCAGCGGTTCGGCAGGAGGACAGAGCTGGCTGCATGCGTTGCTGGATGAGTACTTTGGAAGCTTAGCACAGGAGAAATAGGATGACATTAAGGGCAGTGACTGGGTAAGTGTAAGAGCAGGTATGAAAAGAGAGAGGTGGTGTAATTAAGGGATGAAGTGAAGTAGTGGTGCCCCATGGATTTTAGATAATAGATGTCATTAAGGGTGATTCAGAAGATTGAATTGTACAACACAAATCAGTGTGGAAGCTGTGGAACAAACCAAGTAGAGAGAAGCATCACTTCTCTACTTACAGTAGAGAAGTGTTGGTGCGCTTTGTGCACCGCCATCTCTAAAATCTAACAAGAGAGATGATTAGTTTTCTAGGGGCAGAGGTTAAGGATGTTAGCGAGAGGGTTGATATGTTATAGTCAAGAGAACTGGGAATGAATCCTGTATATTGTGCATGTGGAAATTAAATGGTAACTGAAAGGCAGCAAGAGATGTTTCAAACAGTTGGGACTTGAAAGGAGAAAAACCTACATTTTTAGTGCTGTGCTAGTTCTTCATAAAATATCCTAAGTAAATCTTGGCAAACTTGCCCATGCAAATTGATCTTTGGCTGGCACAGGTTGCAAATGTTAGATTAACACAGTCAAATCTAACTGGGCATGGCTGTGATTTATAGCAGAATATTGCAGGGAAGGCTGGGGGACGCAGGGACAGCCAGCGCATCACACGATTTCGAGGCAGATCTCTCTTTATAGAGCACCTTTGTACTCCAGGCTAAATGAAATGTGTTACAAGCAGTGTGGCAGGTATCAGCGGGGAAGTCAGCGGCAGCCCACAACTGCTATCATGTGCTCAGCAATGTGTGTTATATCATGGACATCAACATAATTTATAAGAGCAAGGTAATTGTTGGCTAGAAAACCGCAATAATCGCCTTCCTTTTCTGAGAACGTTTTATTGTCTCCAGCATCTGTTGTCTGAGACTTGGGCCAAAGCTTCCACTTACCTTGCTCACTCCTTGAATCTGCAATGCCTTAGCATGGCCACCGAAGATAGTGGAGCAGGTACAGATGCTGAGAACCTCCCACTCCATTACGTATGCTGATCTGCTCCTGACATCACACTCCAGAGCTTGCCACTAACACCAAATGTGGCCACCAGCTGTGCAGCTGCAGCCCGGGACCAGCCCAGCACATCCTGGCCCAGCAAGAGCTGCAGCAGCCCTTGGAGCAAGCTGAGGAATATGGAGGAGAAGCAGAGTAGTTGCTATGAGACATGACTCAAATGTAGCTGAAAGAAGCCATAGGATGCACTGGCCTATGCAGCTCAATGAATCAGAGAAATTTTAAGCATTTTAAATTAGTTGATGAACCAACTTGGTGATCTCAGTTCTGAATCAAATGATTCCTTAGCTTGTTACCCTCTTCAACCTTCAACAGGAAAAGCCACCAGGACAGAACTACAGGTTGTTCATTTCCTTCTCATGTGATTCTCTTTGCCAGGGAAGAGATGTCTGAGTCCTTTGCTGCAACTACTTAGTCTGTTACGGGAACTACATAGACTATATATTAATTCACAC